>QANX01001367.1:103524-145686 GCA_003254975.1 Ochetophila trinervis
TTAACTACATTAAATATTTATGTTATTGCATTATCATTTAAATTAAATTAGTTATATAATTTTATTTTCATGAATTAATTATTTTATAATTATTAGGTTATGAACATTTAAATTCTGCAATGATATATATATATATATATATGTTTTCCATTTATTAAATTTGTTAGTTTGTTTAAATAGTTGATATGTTATAATCTCATATAGTATTGTTATTTATTATATATTTTATGTTGTTGTATTTAATTTTAGAATATAGTAAAATATTAATATTAATTAGTTGTGTAATTATCGTTGTCTCTATATTTATTGTTTATTTATTTATTGTTCTCTATTTATTTTCTATTATTGATTTGTTAATTATTAAATGTTGGTTAAATTGTTAGTAATATATTATTTATTGCTATATTTTAAATCATTCTTGTTTAAATTAGTTTTAATTAGTTGTTATTCAAATAGATAAAATGGACAAACTATGGATAACGATGGATAGGAGAATCGATGCATTTTAAAAGAGTTTTGAAATGTTTTTTGAATTTACTAAGAAAAGTGCAAATAAAGATGGTAAAATTCAATGTCCTTATATGGAATGTGGAAATTTATTTTTTAGCACTATTGAAGAAGTGACAGGGCATGTATACTTTAAGGGGTTTGATACGAATTATCATAAATGGATTTTACATGGAGAAGAGTTGGAAGGATATAGTGGAGATTGTTCTAGAGTTATTGGAATTAACAAAAGCAATAACCCTGAAAGTCATTTTACCCACATAAATACGGATGATGAAGATGTGGTGGGTAATAATATTGACATGGTGAATGATGCTTGTGACAAGTTCGTGGATAATCTAGGTGAATTTAAAAGGTTGTTGGAAGATGCCGAAACTCTTTTGTATCTAGGTTGTACGAACTTTACAAAGCTATCTAGTTTGGTAAAATTGTACAACCTGAAATCGAAATACAGTATTTCGGACACAAGTTTTTCTGAATTATTAAAGTTGTTAGGGGATATGCTATCGAGTAATAACGTTTTGCCTGATTCTATGTACAACTTGAAAAAGACTCTAACAGCATTGGGCATGGATTACGAAAAAATACATTGGTGTCGCAACAACTGCATTCTGTATAGAAAAGAATATGAAGCACAAGAAAGTTGTCCTAAATGCGGAGCATCGAGGTGGAAAGAAACTGACGATGGAACTAAACGTGTAAATGTCCCTCATAAATTCATGTGGTATTTTCCACCCATTCCACAGTTCAAGAGGATATTTCAAAGCGTTGACACAGCTAAAAATCTGACATGACTTGCAAATCAATGAAAGGTCGCAGTTGGGAAGTTAAGTCATCCCGCCGATTCACCGTCTTGAAAGCTAGTTGATCGCATGTGGCCTAATTTTGGTAATGAATGTCGAAACTTAAGNACTAAACGTGTAAATGTCCCTCATAAATTCATGTGGTATTTTCCACCCATTCCACGGTTCAAGAGGATGTTTCAAAGCGTTGACACAGCTAAAAATCTGACATGACTTGCAAATCAATGAAAGGCCGCAATTGGGAAGTTAAGTCATCCCGCCGATTCACCGTCTTGAAAGCTAGTTGATCGCATGTGGCCTAATTTTGGTAATGAATGTCGAAACTTAAGACTTGGGATTGCAACTGATGGCATTAACCCGCATAAGCATATGAGTTCTCAATACAGTTGTTGGCCCATGCTTACAGTTACATATAATCTTCCACCATGGTTGTGTATGAAGCGGAAGTTTATAATGTTGACCATGTTGATATCTGGACCGAAGCATCCTGGCAACGATATAGATGTCTATCTGCAGCCATTGATTGACGATCTTAAGCTATTGTGGGATGAGGGGATGCAAACTTGGGAGGCATGTAAGCGGGAATTTTTCACTTTGCGAGCAATATTATTGTGGACTATAAATGACTTCACTGCATATAGTAATTTGTCTGGTCATACCACTAAAGGATATTTTTCTTGTCCTATTTGCAGCGAGAACAAGTGTGCTCAAAGTTTGAAAAATGGTAGAAAAATGAGTTATTGCGGATATAGGAAGTTTCTTCCGAGTGATCATCATTTTTGAAAGCAAAAGAAGTCTTTCAATGGATTTCAGGAGTTTCTTCCAACTCATTTACCTATAACGGGGGAAGATATACTTCGAAAACTCAACTCTAAGTCATTTGATAGTGGTAATAAGAGAAAAAAGTCTACTGCTGATCGAGATTGCTGGAAGAAGAAGTCTATATTTTTTGAGCTTGACTATTGGAAGTCATTATATGTGAGGCATAACTTAGATGTCATGCATGTTGAAAAAAAAATGTATGTGAGAGCCTTGTTGGCACATTGCTTAACATTCCTAGAAAAACTAAAGATGGACTTAATTCTCGGCTTGATTTGGTCGAAATGGGCATAAAAAGTGATTTGGCTCTTGTTGTTGAAAAGAGAATGACATATCTACCACCTGCATGTTACACATTATCCAAGGAAGAGAAGAAAACTTTTTGCAAGTGTTTGGTAAATTTAAAGGTTCCCGATAGTTACTCTTCAAATTTTTAGAATATTGTGTCAATGAATGATTTGAAGTTGAAAGGCATGAAATCTCATGATTTACATACCTTGATGCAACAACTGATGCCTATTGCACTACGATTAGTCCTCCCAACAAATGT
Source organism: Ochetophila trinervis (assembly GCA_003254975.1). Lineage (NCBI taxonomy): Eukaryota > Viridiplantae > Streptophyta > Magnoliopsida > Rosales > Rhamnaceae > Ochetophila > Ochetophila trinervis. The sequence continues at coordinate 106,204 of QANX01001367.1, forward strand.
CCGACATGTAATAATGAGATTTTGTTTTTTCTTCAATGCTATATGCAAAAAAGATATAGATGTTTCAAATTTGGACATTATTCAAACACATCTTGTTAAGACATTGTGTTTACTTGAAAAGTAGTTTCCTCCGTCTTTCTTCGATATAATGGTTCATTTAACTATTCATTTGGTTTGAGAAATGCGATTGTGTGGGCCATTTTCTTTCGGTGGATGTATCCGTTTGAGAGATACATGAAAGTGTTGAAGGGGTATGTTCGCAATCATTACCACCCAGAAGGCTGCATTGCAGAGAACTACATCGCTTTATGGTGTAGTGGTCAGAATATGGGATGTGGATTACATTAAATTTCGAATTCCGGTGTTCAAATGTGATTGGGCTGACATTTTCAAATGTGATTGGGCTGACATCAATCATGGTGTTAAGAAAGATGATTGTGGATTTACATGTGTCAACTTCAACAAACTTGGTCACAAATCTGATCCATTTATTTTGGCTTCTCAAGCAACACAAGTATTTTATGTGGAAGATCCTTGTGATTCACAATGGTCGGTGGTATTAAGCACTCCTTATTACACACAGACCAAATCTTCTGAAGGGGATACATTTGGAGACATTGATTTAATTCACACTCCATTTGCTACGCAAATACCAAATGAAGAGATCGCTCCCGATGCTGAGTACTGCGAAGAAGTCTGTGTTCGCAACGATTGTAATGGAATATGGATTAAAAATAAAGAATAATGTTGATTGTGTTTAATTAATCAAGTATGTCAAATATATATATTTTTTTAATTTTTCAATATACAAGTTAAATTAATGGTAAATATAATAATTTAAAGTTATTGTTGACACCATTTAAAGTTATTTTCATGAAGATAAAACTTAGATATATTGTATGGAATTTATAAATATTTTAATAATATTTAAAATATTTAAAAATATTTCAATTACATTTTTATAATTTTAATAAAATTAAAAATATTTAGGTGTTAATTAGTAAGTTTATAAATATTTCAATTAAATTAAAAATAAGTTGATTAAATATTTTTACCAGGCACCTGAAGTGGCACCTGGACACATGCCTTGCAGGATCTGGTTTGCTGGGTGGGAGTAATAAAATTTCATGGTTAAAACAGCGTCGTTTGGTCCCTATAGAACGACGCCGTTTTATTTAGTACTATAGCCGACAGTTTAACTAAGAACCGTTGTCTTAAGTATATAGACAACGATTATAACTTAAAAACCGTCGTCTATAACTAAAACGGCGACGTTTTTTCTCCGGTGTTTTCTTCCTTATACGGCATTCTCTTTCATTTTTCCCCATTTCTCCAGAAACCCTACACCCGAATGTTCGCCGACGCAAGCTTCTCTCCGCCGTTCGATTCATTTCAACCGGAATCTACTGCATTTTCAACCCGAAAACTTAAGGTAAGTAGTTGGCAATCGTGAATCCTTGCTATATTTTACCGATTTTGTGCTTTAAATATGCCGTGAACATATATATGTGAATATATTGGTGAAAATGTTGAAATGTGTTGAAATGTTGAAAGTGTTGAAATTATAATGTACAAATATATTGTGCAAATGTGTTGAAATGTTGAAATTATATTATGCCCGTGAATACATTTTTTTTTTGGTGAAAATGTTGAAATTATAATGTATGAATATATTGTGAAAATGTGTTGAAATATATGTTGAAATTATATTGTGCCCGTGAATATATTGGATATATTGTATGAAAACATATTAGATGAATATATATGGTGTCATGGACCCGTACCTGGGGTATATTTGGTTTTTTGATTCCACCAACACCAAAGCTAATATTGATTTCAAGCAATTAATAAGCAAGTAAGTTAATTTAAAAAATTAGTAAGTTAATTTTAGTGATTAAATTTATTTTTAATAATTTTTTTATTTATAAAATGATATATATAGAGCCTGGACATTATGAATAAGTTAATTTGCTCGAATGTTATTGAGGTTATTTACAATTTTAATAGTAAGATTATTATAGCAGAATTAATCCAATTATTTAATGTAATATTGCTATAAGCAAGCTCTCATGTTTAAAAGAAATCGATAGAATATCATATTTGCATTGGAAAAAAAAATTGTCTTTATTGTTTGCCAGGATTGAAAACATTAACCAAAACTCATTACAAAGGTATCGCCAGTACAATATAATGCCTCGTTGGAGTTGTTGGAATAGTGAAAAAAATCCCACATACTTTTAAGTGGTTTATAACTACGGTATCCAACAAATGCCATTGATGTGTTTAAACGTCCTAAATTGATATGAGCCTACACCAAAAAATAAATAGATAAAAATATGTTAATTAGAATTTAATACATACTCACTATGTTAAAATAATCACAATTAAATAGTTTAGTACATATATTTCAAGATCTGTTTATAATTTGCATTCACCAATATATTGGTTCGGATATGTACTTTTATACATCAATAATGATCTAAATGTCATTGATCTTTTTTGTTTGTAAAACATAAACAGTAAAAATGAACAAAACAATCTACAACCCAATGAACAAAGCCCTAGCCGTTATAGCACATTATTTATGTATGTTATTATGCACATCCATACCATTCTATTTATAAATAGAAATCATGTGCTATTCACATGACTTGTCCCCATTTATAAAACAGAAGATAAGTGAACGATACTTTCAAAAAATATTAAATTTTTCAGTCTAATTGGTCGACTAAAATATTATAGAGAAAATGTTCCTAAGTACTTAACTATAAAAGCCAGTAACCAAACACAATTTCATTATTGGTAAAAATAAACATTTATAAGTAAATCTCATGATTATAGACCGTCCAGACATTTAAATTTTAACAAAATATAAATATAAATATATTTTATCTTTTTTTAATTTTTTTTTTATAATTAATATTATACTTATCTTAAATAAATCAAATACATATTTTATTAAATAAATAAATATTATGTGATTAAAATAAGTACAAAACCCTAAGGCTGTGTTTGGTATGCAAGATTGGATTGGAGATGATATGGATAGCAGGATTGGATATGATTGGAAAAAATAGGATTTGATAACTTTTATTCTGTCATGTGTTTGGTGCAAAACTGGATTAAATACAGGATATAATATCATGTGTTTGGTGTAGGACATGATTGAATTGCATTATATTTAAATTTTAAAATATAATAAATATCATTCAAATATTTAAGTTAAATAAATTTTAATAATATAGTTAATGTCCATATAAACAACTAAAAAGATGGATGTGTAAACAAAAAAACGCTTTAATAAACATTTCATTCTAATAATGCTCACGTCAACAAAATGAACATTACATATATGTCATGATAACGAAAAGAAAAATTGAATATTGTAAACATTTCATGCTAATAATGCTCATTTAAAAAGAGTCTCTAGTTAGACAATATTTGACAAAGCTACTTAGATATCATCTATAAAACTCAGTGTCCAATCGATTCATAAAAGAACTCAAGCTTTTCTTCATCTTCATCATACCCTTTGAACACCTTAAACTTCTTTGGAAATGCTAAAAACATATTCATAGCTTTAACTCTATCGCCAACAACAAATTATTGTCCTTGTTCGATGCAACTTCCTTGCAATATAGTAGAGAATAATATTTTTTCTTTCTTCATCCATTTCTAAAAAATAAATAAAATTATATTATGAAAATCATTAATTTTTAAAAGGAAAATCATCAAATCATAATAATGCAAAAAACCAAGCTTGTCAATATTAGATACATGTATTTATGTCCATTTGGGTTTAACAAACTAAACGCACCATCATTAATATATATATATATATATATTTTTCTTTTTCTTTTTTTGAGCCTCTATCCCTCCCTAAAGTAGGGAGCTCTGCCTAATCGAGGCAGAGTCATAGGCAGAAAAATAATTTATCTCTGTCTAGTACCCCGATTCAATTGGGCGAGACCCTCTACTTTGTGGCGGAGTGAACACTTTATATGTTTTAGTTAAGTATCTTGCCCCATTTTATATACTCTGCACTTATGCCCCATCTGTTGGATGGGGTCCATTGTCTTCAACCTCGGGCTAACATTGCTTTTTCTGTCTTTTTTGTTTTGTTTTTTGTTTTCATTATTTTCATTGTAATAAATTTCAGCACCCTAAACAAAAAACATATCGAGACAACCCATAGAAAATGATGCAAATACACCACAGATCCAGAAAACTCAAAAATCATATTGAAAAGAAATACAAAGAAGTAAAATTGATAAAGCACTCACCTGTGAAAACAAGAGACCGTGAGAAAAAGAAGCAAGGTGCAGTCAAGCCCTTTGAATCACGATGGAAGACGGCAAAGAACGGTGATTTTACCCCAAAAAAAAGAGAGAGGCATGAGTCTTATCCTTCTCCGGTCGTAGAAAACCCATGTAGGAGAATGAATTTGCAAATCCAGCTAAAGAAGGATTAATTGTGGGCCCAGGTTTATTTTTATCCTACAAGATATTAACACTAAACACCAGATAAGGATTACCATATCCAATCCCCTTCTATTATCCTCTTTTATTCGATCTGCCAAATGGACCCTAAATGTCATTTTCTTCTGAAAGAGACATCTTCTTTTAGAAGGAAAAAGTCTTTCTTTTTGGAAAGACAATTATCCTTCCATGGAAAGGTACTTAAATTTCTATAAATACTGATTTTAGACAAGGGTTTTATGATTTACTGAATATTTATATACGGAAAGGAAGATAATTAAAGTTCAACAAGGATTAAAAATCTGTGCAACTTTCTAATTACAAATATTATCTTTAGGTCATTACAACAAGCATGCTATCTGATACAAGAAAGTTTTTCTAATTTATGTTTTTAAGACATTGCTATAGGCAAGGCTCTATCTAATACAAGTCAGGTTTTTCTAATTTTTATATTTTAAGTTTTTTTCTCTGTATTGTTTCTATCTTCTTTATATATATATTATTGATTATTTGTGTATTTTCCAATCGATTATACTTCCATTTTCCTGGAGGTTATCATGGAGATAAAGAAATATATTCAGATTTTAGAGGTTAATAACATATTTGATTACTTTTTAGAAGATTATATTATACCAATAGTATGGATCAATACTTCCCCTAGTTTATATGGTTACCATTAGAATGGAACCATAAAAGTGTAAAAGATTGCCATAAGATACCTCGCATGAAACATGTACGCTGAAAAAAAAAATTGTAAAAAAAAATATATTTAAAGTTTATTTTTTGCAGTTGAAACTACTTTTTTCAAAAGCTTAAACCAATGCAATAGGAGATAAATCATCATAGAACTTCTTTCTAAAGCTTAAACTAATGCATAGGGGAAAAACTCAAGTACAGTCCCTTTAAGTGAAACTTTTTGGAAACCCCCTTATTGAATGACATGTGGCAAAATCAATTTTGAAGGAAAAAAAAAACAAGCATAACCGGTTGCAAAAGGGAAAAAATGGGGGAAAAATGTGATTTAGGAGGGAAAATATTGCTTGGACAGGAAGATGCCACGTGTACATTTTAAAGTTACATAATATGGAACAAAGTTACGTATTTTGGAACAAAGTTACACCGTATGGAAAAGTTACATGATATGGAAATAAATTACATGATTTCGATGAAAGTTACACTGTATAAAAAAATTATGGATAATATGAAAAAATTACATGATATGGAACAAAGTTATGTATTTTGGAACAAAGTTACGTATTTTGGATGAAAGTTACACCGTATGGAAAAATTATGGATAATATGAAAAAAATTATATAATATGGAACAAAAGTTACTTATTTTGGAAACAAGTTACACCGTATGGAAAAATTACATCATATAGAAAAAAATTACATGATATAGAACAAAGTTACGTTTTTTGGACTAAAGTTATACCGTATGGAAAAATTATAGATAATATGAAAAAAATTACATGATATGGAACAAAGTTACATATTTTGTAAGAAAGTTACGTATTTTAGAAACAAGTTACACCGTATAGAAAAATTACATGATATGGAAAACAATTACATTATATGGAACAAAGTTATGTATTTTGGACGAAAGTTATATCATATGGAAAAATTATAGATAATATGAAAAAAATTACATGATATGGAACAAAGTTACTTATTTTGGAACAAAGTTACGTATTTTGGAAACAAATTACACCGTATGGAAAAATTACATCATATGGAAACAAATTACATGATATGGAACAAAGTTATATATTTTGGACGAAAGTTACACTGTATGGAAAAATTATGGATAATATGAAACGAAATTACATGATATGGAACAAAGTTACATATTTTGGAAACAAATTACACCGTATGGAAAAATTACATCATATGGAAAAAAATTACATGATATGGAACAAAGTTATGTATTTTGGACGAAAGTTACACTGTATAGAAAAATTATGGATAATATGAAAAAAAAAATACATGATATGGAACAAAGTTACGTATTTTGTAAACAAGTTACATCGTATGGAAAAATTACATGATATGGAAATAAATTACCGTATGAAACAAATTACAGAATATGGACCAATATTACAAAAAAAAAAAACAATATTACTAAATATTTAATGAGTTATCGAATTTGTTAATATATGTTTCTTATTGGCCCTATGGTTTAAATTTTGTAGAGTGCTTAAAGTCTATAAGTAATATATCATATGAATCAACTTATATGAGATCCTAATAAAATATGATACTTTAAAGTGTTAATCTATTTACAACACAACTAAATAACATAGAAACACATAATTAGTTTATGCTAATTAATTATAATTAGAAAATATATTATTTTTCTACTATATCTACTTAAAATATGCATAGGTAATTATAAATGTATAAAATTATATAACTTTATATTTATTTAAAAAATATGACCAATAATAGGAATTAAATATTAAATTAGTTGATTAGTAAAAAATTACGATTAATTATCATTGATAAAATATTAAAAATATATTGGTTAACTTATATTATTTTGAACTTAATAAGAACATTTTTAAAAACTGTACTTAATAATAACTCTAAATTGTAAATCAATAATATTAAATATTGATCACATTAATCTACCAAATGATGTGGCAGATGATGTGTCAATGTTTAATTAGTTTATTATTTTGATTTACTTATCCATTTAAGAATCACTTATTTATATTTAAGTTATATAAATGTGCTATATTTTAACATGTCTTATTCAATAAATAAATTTGGCTTATATTTTAGTATGTGTAGTAGTACACATTTTAAATATTACAATTTGAAAACATATTAATGTTTTATATATCATAGAAGTATAAATATTATATTTGCATAAGTTTTCTTTGCAAAAAAATGAAAATCTAATAAGTTTATTTGCATAAGTTTTCTTTAAAATATTACAATTTAAATTTTATAAAATATTGCATTTCCATTTATTTTAAATATTGATTAATTTAATATACCAAACAATGTGGCATATAATGTGTCATTATTTAATTGGTTATTTACTTTGATTCACTTATCATGTAAAATTCAGTTATTTCTATTATACGAATATGCTATATTTTAACATGCGTTATTTGCTAAATAAATTAGGGTTCAATTTTAGTACGTGTAGCATAACACATTTTAAAATGTCAAAAATTGAAATCAATATATTGATGTTTTATATATCATAGAAGTATAAATAATTTTTTTTGCATAAGTTTTCTTTGCAAAAAATGAAAGTCTATTAATATATACAGTGGGACAAAAATTTAAGGAAAATATGTAATAATTAAAAGTTTGAAATGCATCTATATTTGTTTATGGATACTCCGTTAGCACTATACTTTATTGAAATTCTTTAGTATAGTGCTTAAATTTATTGAAATTCTTGAGTTATATTATATGTCTTATATTGATGTTTTATATATTATAGAAGTATAAAATTTATTTTGATCCAATTACCAAGTATTAGTGTTTTTTGAGATATAATTTTGTTGTAATCAAGATACCAACCAAATTTGCAACAAAGATGGCAATGCGGTCTTTTATATTTATTTTTCTCTACTTTCCTTGTAATTTTTTTTTGACAACTCTGTTTTACTTGTAATTATTTTTTCATTGATAAATCACATATTTTGCAAACATTTTCAGTTACTAAAAAAAATGCAGAAATGTTTAGATTGCATAAATGTGTTACGATGATAGTAGCAATAAATATCAATTTTTGCATGGCCTCAGTTTGTTTAGAAATAAAAAGAGTTTCTAAATATATGAGTGGAGTACAACCAAAAGCATATTAATTAAAGCATATAAATTATAAATTATGGCATGATTACTAGAATTTAAATACAATCTCCTCCACAAATCAAATTCCATCTATTGAAGACAAGAAACATCCTCTCTCCTAATCTTTATTAAGAAATAATCCATTCTAGAAGTCTGGCTTATGCAGTGAACAAAATTTTGGAAATAATGACATAACCAAGAAGATTAAGAGTAAAAAATTATTAAGAACTATATAATCCATTCTAGAAGTCTGAAAAGACAAAATAAATAATCAAGATTGTTTTATCAAACAAAGAACGTACACAACTTCAATTGTGTTTTTTTTGCATTGATAAGCATAATTGCCAGCTTCCTTCTCCAAGATACCTTTAACATACTCCTNACTTCTAGCTTGAAAGAATAGGCCGTACCTTGTTTCCCATGTAGCCCATTAGAACAATCCCAACAGGAGAAACTTTCAAATTGTCAACGTGCCTTCTCAACCTTTTACGCACCCAAACTGCTACATATATTAAGAAATGATTCAGAATCACAGTTCTAACAAAATTGAATACCTCAATAGCTGTCTGGCCTCTTAAGACTCGTTCTTTGTCTATTCCCCATGATAGACATTCAGCATTGCGTCTTCCCTCTCTATCAGTATAAAATATGTCAGGATTACTTCGACCAATTTCTGCCACCCAATGTGGCAGTGGAATACAGACATCATCACCAATATTGCCTCCACATTCATGAAATGGCATAACAACCGGAATCAGACAACTAAGTATCAGATCTAGAATATATTTTCAAAAAATTGAGAAAATCACCTACTAAACAGATAACTAATCCAATATGCAATATCAGGTTAGATAAGTTCAATATTAACAGAGAGAAAAACATATAAGAATGTACAAACCCTAACTTTTCCTCTCATCCTTGACAAGCTTCAATCGAACGGAAACCCCTCGCTGAGTCACCCGATTCGGACACTTGAACCCACAACCACAACTCAGCCCGCACTCACTCACCCCGTCTTCCAACCCATCAAATCTCAAACACGGACACCTCCCAACCCCATCTCCTTCTTCCCCACACTTCCGGCAACCACACCCACTGAAACCGTCCTCTGATTGGTTCACCAAACGCACTGTTTCAATGCCGATTTGACCCACACATTTTTTCATTCTTAGTAGAGCCCGAGCCCCAAATCTGGCGCTCTAGGAACTTTGAAGAAGAAGAAGAGATTAGCGATGGGGTATAGAAGAAGAAGGCATAAGGATGCTGATCCACCGACTTGTGGAAGGGAATGGGGAAACTCTCAAAGGCTCTAGAGGCGTCAGAGGAACGGCGAAGAGTGATGGATTTGGAGATTTAGCGGAGGGCTTTGCATGTGGAAGAAATGGCAGCGAGCTCCTTCGGATTCATCCATGGGAGGACCAAATCTCCGCATTGGATGAAGGATTAACAAGGGCGAAGGAAGGAAGGTGAATTGGCCAAAGGGAGGAAGAAAAACGGGGAAGGGCAGCGTGAAATCGGGACTTTTGATACGAAATTTTTGATTTTGAAATTAGGGCAGATGATCAAGGCATATGATTTAGGGTATATCAGGTTTTCATAAAAAATTGAGAGTAAATTCTTAAATAAATAAATTCAAAAAAATAAAAAAATAAAAAAATTTAACCGGGATTTTTGATTGGCAATTGCAAACCAACAGGAGCTCATGCTGGATACCCTTATAGGGTTTCACAGAAGTCAATCCCTGCAATAGGAGTTAAATCATCGTAGCATTTTTAATGAAATAAATAATCCTTAATTATTCTTCTTTTTTCAGGTAACCTGAGCATCTGCAATTATTCTTATTGCTACCAACCTGCTAATCTACCATGAAACATATGTATGTCATGACCATCCTTGAAAACACTTCCAAGACAAAATTAATATAGATNATTTTGGTCTCACCTGATCACCTTTTAGAAGTTCATCCCATTTCTTCAGAGCAATAAGCTTACTTACCTCTGAATCCAACATATTGAGACGATAATTCAAATCCTGAAACCAGAATATTTGGCTGTTCAAAAAGCTCCCAGTCACAACCATTTTATATGTATAGAAATGAACAATTAGAGAAGATGCAACTGTAAAATTGCCAAATGGGAGTGGTAGATGGGATGTATTTTTTTATTTGGTAATATAGATGGGATCTATTTGATAAATATAAGTAATGCACATTTAAAATCTCCTAACTCAGCCACACAAAATTTTAACCATCTCGCATTTTTGGTTCCTTTCAAATCTCCTACCAATATAGAAAACTTATTAAGTATAATTTCATAATATAGTTTATTGCATCTACAAAGAAACAACTCATATTGTCTTTTCTTTCTCCTCAGTCCCTGCTTATGTTTCCACACTCGCCATATAAATGCATCAGTGTCTCTAATCATCATAAATTCATTTCTCAAGAAGTGAAATTTACAAGAAAAAATGATATTATGTAAATACAATTTTAATATCAATTAATCTGCTTACTCATGCGAAGGAATTGTTGCTAGTTGATCTAAATCAAAGACAGATGATGTAAAATGGGTACATCTTATAATTCATAGACATATGAGTTACGCCTCTGTTTAGCCCCTCCTTCTGACCAAAGGTCAAATGAGAACAAAGAAAGCACAATTGTGATTGATAAAGCGACATGCTCACAGAAACAGATCTCTGCGACAACAACCATGAATTACCAAGATACCAATTAACATTAGGCAAGCATGTTTAACAATTAATCAATGGCATGTTAACATGAACCTCATATTCTCTGGAAATTAATAATAAACATTACTTATAATATGTACACTTCTAGCTTGAAAGAATAGGCCGTACCTTGTTTCCCATGTAGCCCATTAGAACAATCCCAACAGGAGAAACTTTCAAATTGTCAACGTGCCTTCTCAACCTTTTACGCACCCAAACTGCTACATATATTAAGAAATGATTCAGAATCACAGTTCTAACAAAATTGAATACCTCAATAGCTGTCTGGCCTCTTAAGACTCGTTCTTTGTCTATTCCCCATGATAGACATTCAGCATTGCGTCTTCCCTCTCTATCAGTATAAAATATGTCAGGATTACTTCGACCAATTTCTGCCACCCAATGTGGCAGTGGAATACAGACATCATCACCAATATTGCCTCCACATTCATGAAATGGCATAACAACCGGAATCAGACAACTAAGTATCAGATCTAGAATATATTTTCAAAAAATTGAGAAAATCACCTACTAAACAGATAACTAATCCAATATGCAATATCAGGTTAGATAAGTTCAATATTAACAGAGAGAAAAACATATAAGAATGTACAAACCCTAACTTTTCCTCTCATCCTTGACAAGCTTCAATCGAACGGAAACCCCTCGCTGAGTCACCCGATTCGGACACTTGAACCCACAACCACAACTCAGCCCGCACTCACTCACCCCGTCTTCCAACCCATCAAATCTCAAACACGGACACCTCCCAACCCCATCTCCTTCTTCCCCACACTTCCGGCAACCACACCCACTGAAACCGTCCTCTGATTGGTTCACCAAACGCACTGTTTCAATGCCGATTTGACCCACACATTTTTTCATTCTTAGTAGAGCCCGAGCCCCAAATCTGGCGCTCTAGGAACTTTGAAGAAGAAGAAGAGATTAGCGATGGGGTATAGAAGAAGAAGGCATAAGGATGCTGATCCACCGACTTGTGGAAGGGAATGGGGAAACTCTCAAAGGCTCTAGAGGCGTCAGAGGAACGGCGAAGAGTGATGGATTTGGAGATTTAGCGGAGGGCTTTGCATGTGGAAGAAATGGCAGCGAGCTCCTTCGGATTCATCCATGGGAGGACCAAATCTCCGCATTGGATGAAGGATTAACAAGGGCGAAGGAAGGAAGGTGAATTGGCCAAAGGGAGGAAGAAAAACGGGGAAGGGCAGCGTGAAATCGGGACTTTTGATACGAAATTTTTGATTTTGAAATTAGGGCAGATGATCAAGGCATATGATTTAGGGTATATCAGGTTTTCATAAAAAATTGAGAGTAAATTCTTAAATAAATAAATTCAAAAAAATAAAAAAATAAAAAAATTTAACCGGGATTTTTGATTGGCAATTGCAAACCAACAGGAGCTCATGCTGGATACCCTTATAGGGTTTCACAGAAGTCAATCCTTGCAATAGGAGTTAAATCATCGTAGCATTTTTAATGAAATAAATAATCCTTAATTATTCTTCTTTTTTCAGGTAACTTGAGCATCTGCAATTATTCTTATTGCTACCAACCTGCTAATCTACCATGAAACATATGTATGTCATGACCATCCTTGAAAACACTTCCAAGACAAAATTAATATAGAATGAGGCTGAAAGGCCTGGCATAAAAACACACCTAAACAACACTAGAAGAAAACCAAACCCCAAATCTAGCAAGAAGAAAAATTAGGGTACTCCTGTCATTCAAGTAACAAACTTTTGAACACGTAAAGAAACCATACAACAATATAGATAATTAACTTTTTCGAAATGATTTTAGCATTATTGTAAGCATACAGGTGAAAAAATCAGTTCCTATGAGAAAAAGAACAATTAGATATTAGACCATTGCTACGTCTAGTAAAAATTCAATGGACAGTCGCATATTCAAGATTCAAAATGACAAGTTATTTTCTTCCACTCATGCATTATAACACCTGCTTGCTGAACTTCTAGTCTAGGTATACCAGATCTTATGATGGAGCTGATATACTAAACCAAAAAGCCAGTCTTTCCACGGTCATTATCAAACTACCTCAATATGTAGTAGTAGTTGCACTGACAAGAAAACAACATTAGTTAGGACCAAAGACTAAATTAAAAAGTAAAAAGAAAAAAAGAGTGCAATAACACTTTTACAGTATCCCGTTAAACTTATCATGCACGGATTCAGAGTCAGGAATGATTACCTGCTCCTTATTAACACATTTCAAAACTAAATATTTCACTACACCAGTGCAGAAGTTTCATGGTAGCAACACCTTTTTTTTTTTGGTTATTTGGTTATTTGTTTTTGTTGTTCTTGTTTTTTTTTTTTTTTGTGTGTGTGTGTGTGTGTGTGTGTGTGTGTGTGTGTGTGGATATGAAATAGCAGAATTGAAAAGTGTCAAAACAAGTTTCTTTTTAGGCATATTCTAATTTTTTAGAAATGGTAGAAACTTTCCTGACTAAGTTTCTTCTAAAAAATTCCTAATGGAGTTTGGACAGTGAAAATAAATCCTCTTAAAAATATTAACCCAAGCATCATACTTTAAAGTTGTTTACCATTCAATTGCAACAAGTCAATAAATTAGTTCATAACAAAACAATTTTCTGAAAATTCTTCACTGCACAACCTATAAAATCCTGTTAAACATTGCATCTAGCACTATCATGTTCAGAAAGTAGAAAGCTTTACTACAAGTCCCATGAACACCCAGGACAACCTGTACAGGTAACCATGAATATTCTTTCTAAATCACAGTAAAACCATGCCCAAGGATAATATCTAATGTTTTATTTATTTATTTTATTTTATTTAAGTTATTAGAGACAACTGACCTCTAGACAGAAGACCTTTGTGGGGATAACAATACCAGCTCCAACAAAACTTCAAAATGTCTCACAGAATCTCCGAAAAGAAAAGTTTCAAAACTCATTCTCTGTTAATTTTGCAGTGTTTCCAAAACCTGCAAAAATGTGTCCATGTACTCCATGTTCTCTTAACCAACGAATTAGAAGATCAAAAGAAAGGTCATCGAATGCAGTAACTGCAAGGTCTCCACCAATAGCATCCCTTCTAGAAGTTTCTGAATTCTCATCATTAGTTGTATTACTATTTTGCCTTTTTGGCTCAATGAGGCCTATTCCTCTTGTTTTAAATCCCCATACAGTTACTAGACCTCCTAGAGTAGAAACTGGAGAGAAATCACCACCTAAGAAAAATCTTTCAGGAAGGGGTGAGGGCTTGTTCAAGTATCCATTTCTCCATGGAAAAATAACACCACCAGATATCCCAAAATTAAGGGCAACATTAGAAAATCCAAAAGGATGAGCATAATGAAGATCAAGCTCCTGTTGAGAACATCAAGAGAACAAACTATCTTAGTGATAAAATGCATAATTGAATGCTGGAAATGGATTGAGCAAGTAATAAACCTAAATCTAAATAGTATATCCCACGGTGAAAGGGAGATTATGGAAATATTTTTCTGTTCAATGTGAATAGCATCAATGAGGAACTTGAACAATAATTGCATTCAAAAAATGCTTATGAATGAGTTGAAAGGCACATATAGGACAATAAGGAAATTTGTGCATCAAGAACAATCAACTTATTTCCATTTTGTTTTCATCTAACCAAGTTGGAGTAAGGAAATAGGAGAGCACATGAAGCAAAATAATATCAACCAGGAAAAGCCGTAAAATATATCTTTTCTCCACAAGTAACCCAGAATTTGCACTGAAAATGGAAATCATATTCAGCTTAACTCATATATGAAAAAGGATATGAATTAACAAGAAATCAAACTCATCTGAACTCATATATTTGACTAGAAACTCATTCCCTTTATCATGTTGTTTATTCAAATATGAGAAGCACATACCAGAAATCTAAAGCAAGCACACTAGACTTCAAGTTTAGATGACAGGTTCCAAAATGTGATGTTGCACTTGATGTGTCCATTCAATTTACACGTACATGCTTAATAGTAACTATAAACCAAAAGGAAATGCATGACGATGCTAGTGCAAAAACCAAAATGTGATTTGGAAATACTAAACCTGACCCAAAAACAGCAAGCTCCGATGATCAGGTGCAAGGCCACCAACTTGACTAGTAGAAACAAACGCATAACCATGAGTTGACCTTACAGCCGAGTTCCTTTTATAAAGCTTAAATGTATATTTAAGAGAGGAAAGTAAGCCATGACCAAGCTGCCTCTACAGGCCAACTATGAAGGATCTGATAAGGTACGCCATCCAAGATTATATACCAAGTCATGATACCTGGTTGTAAATAAGCCAAGAGAAAGACCCGTCATTTGCTCTTTGTAAGAAGAGAACTCTAGCCAATTTTGGGAAATCAAGAACACTCGGGTCACCACAGGGGTTTTGAATCTTCTGACTCTTGGCGAAACCACACTAGCACTTACCTCAAATGTTTGGTTGGGGCCATATGCCACATAACCATCCCATATGTCCCCATGTCCAAGCAAAATTATATACTTAAGTGTACCTTTAAGTGTCCAAGATCTAGCCTACAAAAGGTCATGCAATCATAAGCCATATAAGAGGTGCATTGCACATGCATACACTTCTACTAATAGTAATAACATTTTAAGCATCAATTATAGAATAAGTTTAAACATTGAAAAAATCATATAATCCTCAAGTATTCAAAGACATTATGGTACCGTTTGTTTGACCGGATAACGGGGGATTTGATTTCTAAATCTGGTTCCCTCCCTTATCCGGTGTTTAGTAGTGCGAGGGCACTGGATATAGAAATCTTGTTATCAAATCTCATCCAGCCACTTACACTATCTTCTAATCCTGGGGAAACTCATGGGATTAGAAGGTCGGACTGGGATTTGGACATACCCTGCACATCGCCAAGAGGAATCAAACTGCTGAGCTTGCGTTCCAACCGAGCCCTAGCGTTCTAACCGAGATGCTCCCCCTTCTGGTTTTCCTTGCACATCGAATCAATTTTTTCTAGACATAACTCGCGTATCGCAGAGAGGAATCGACATGCTGAGCTTGAGTTCCAACCGAGCCTTAGCATTCTAATCGAGTTGCTCCCCCTTCTGGGTTTTCCTTGAGCATCGAATCAGTTTTTTTTTGACATAACTCGTGCATCAAATCCGTTCCAACAGAGCCCTAGGTCAGTTATGATTCTTTGTTGGGTTTTTCCCTTCATCTGCTTCAATCGGGTTTTGTTAGTTTGTTGATTAATCCAAGTATGAAATATCTATGTGGTTGGTGATGTTTGTGTGTGGTTGGTTTATGAGATCAGTTTTCTTACTATGTCTTTGTGGCTGGTGATGTTTGAGTGCACCAAAGAGCTACTCCTATGACTCATTTTCCTTTTTTTTTTTGTTGAATTTTGACAATGATGAGTCCATTAAGATGAGTAAATGACAAAGTTTGATCAGGATTTGCATTATTTATAAGTTTCACTCCTAGATTTGCATTTTTTGTTGATCAGGATTTGCAATTTTTGTTGATCATGCTGGATTTGCTGTTAGGGGAAAGAAGTCCTGTGCCATATGTTGATTTATGGTTTAGTTTTTGTTGATTTGTGTGGCTGTTTTTGTGACGACTAGGATCTAGAGCCAGGGTAAGTGTGGGTGGGTGCGGGGCACTGGTAGGCTACCTTACTAGCATAGATCGGTGTCAAATCCCACATCACCCTGGTGTGGAAATGTGTCAAATGGTAATAGTTCAAATGTAAAGTGAGCATTCTCTTAACAACCAAGGCATTTTCAAGCGTTTGGCTTCAGGGTTGGAAAGAACTCTGGAGTTAAATATTCATGGGATGGGTGACCCCCTGGGAAGTCTAACCAAAAACTCTTTGAAGTGCAGTCGCTAAATTGGAAATAATATTGGTTGGAGAGAGAGTGTGGCGTTACAGTTTTAGTGTGGATGAACTATTATTTTAGCTTTAAGTTTTGGGTTTTAATTAATGTTTAAGTGGAATGTTGAGGAATCAAAACTTTTAAATGTTGGATTGATTTGGAGAAACAACAGTGACCTTTGATTTGTTAGTATTTTCAATTATTATCATTGATTTTTTATGCTTTTAAAGGTTGTATATGTTATTGAGCATTAGGTGTATGGATTGTTTACTTTAATGTTATTTATATGGATATGAACAATATTAATGATAATTGTGTTATGTTTATTTATTTTATAATGTTTCTAATCTTTTTGTTATTTATATCGTACAAGTTACACTAATATATTTTGTATATATATAGATACTCTTAATGACATATCAAAAAATATACATTGTGTTCAAAGGTAGACAACCAGGAATTTATGACTCATGGGTAGAATGTCAAGAACAAATTCATGGATTCAAAAGCAACTCATACAAATCATATCATTCAATAGATGAAGCAGAAATAACTTATGTTTCATATATTGAATGTACAATTAAAAATAATAATAATAAATACTCTACAGTAGAAATTGAGATTAATCACCGTAAACATAATTATCGATGCATTAATGGATGTTCATTTTTCATCGGTTTAATTGTCGATTGCATAGTTGGAGTAGCTGTTATGAGTATACTAGCACATATGTATTAGGTTAATTCATATTTTTTTATTGTTATGAGTATACTATCACATATGTATTAGGTTAATTCATATTTTTTTATTTTTATTTTAGTAGTTTTTTCTGTTGTTGTGAACAATTATGACATATTTGTATTAAATTATGTTTAATATTTTCTAAATGATATAATATTATGTTTCAACAAGTTTTATAATTAGAAATATATTACAATATGTTTTATATATCATATTTATTTAAATTGACAATTAAAATTACATTTTAAAATACAATTTATAAAATATAAAATATATTATTAAACTGAAATATAATACAGTCTAGTCCGATACTGCACCAAACACAGTATATCAAATCCTGTCATCTAATTCGAGACTGCACCAAACACAGGACATGATTTGAGAAATCCAATCCTACTTATATCTAATCTGATACAATCATGTCAGCTATATCCAATCTAATTTGATCCTGCGTACCAAACGGACCCTATAAGACATGGCAATTGACAGGGTTGCCATTTCACCCGATAGGTTTTCAGTTTTTAAATCCATCTACCTATGTAGACAATCTAACAGCTGTAATTTCAATCTCTCTTTTAAGTTACACTAGGATCCCCCATAGGAGAATCTCTCCATTTACCAAGTTCTAGCATAGGCATCCAACATGCTTGGTAAATAAGGGCATTGTCTATTTGACACTACTAGCACACAAGATAAACAACAAAAATATTCTTTCAAACTTCCATAATACTAAATATTCAAACAATGACTTACATGACAAACACCATATCCATTACTAATTATGTTATAATTATGCCAAGCACTATACTTCTCTTAAAATTAGAATTTAAATTTGCACCATTTCGACATCCATATATGAATTAACAAGCAACATAAGAGCAATAAGTCCTTTACTTCTTCATACCATGCCCATAAGACAAAGCAGTCAAGAAAAAAGAAAAAAAAACCAAAAAAAAAAAAAGAATTTCTTTGCATTAATAGGTTACAACAAGAAATGCAATACATATCTTACATCTCAGACAGAAATGGATGTATCATGTAGTTAAATAACATCACTTCAGTTTTTTATATATGGCACCTATTGTTCAATAAGAGCACCTTGACTTGCCTACTTCACTCATGCCCATAGTTTAAGAATTTATCATCTCTCTTCATTAGTACCGAAAATCGCCTATTGATTCGAACTATGAACAATTAACAGTGAGTCATAGCAAGATAGCACATTCATAACACCTAAGTAAATAAAATGCGTTTGCTTATCTAAAATACTGTTTTTCATTTTCATTTTCCTCCCCAGTTTCTTCATTAGTACCGAAAATCGTCTAATGCATCGAACTATAAACAATTTACAATGAGTCATAGCAAGATAGCGCATTCATAAATAAAATGTGTTTATTTATCTAAAATACCGTTTTTCATTTTCATTTTCCTCCCCAATTTCTCAGCAACCAAACATAGCAAGACAACAATTTCATTTATTCAATATAAAAATGAATCCAACTAGCATAAATAATTACATAGAAAAAATTAAACTACCCTAGAATTGGTGTGAACGCCGCATTCGCTGGTAACGAGGCTTTTGGTCTCGACGACCTCAACGATGACATTAGAGGTGCCAGGCAACTTGGGCTGACCCAAATCGAGTGCGATTTGAACCGAGTCAAAGATCTCGAGCCACTGAAACTTTGCATTGGCAATCCCAGCCGCCTCGAGCAGCTCTTGCATGGAACTAGCTTTCCTGATCGCCTCCAATTCGGCTTCAATCATATACTCCTTAGTCTTCATGTTCCCCTTGACAATAACATCATGGACTTGCAGTTAAACTTTCTCAGTCGACAATCGATAGATTAGATTGTCCAGTTTCATCCTGTCCTCTCGAATTCGAGCCTCCGTAGATAAAGGAATTTGTTGCCGATGAGGTTCTAGTTCCTCATATTTTTCAACATATTCCCCATCCTCGTTGTCTTCTTCACCTTCACCGTTGTCGTCCGCATTGGAAGGCTCTTGGTCATGCTGATCATTGTTAGCATTTTCAAAGTTAGGGTTTGGTTTGTCTTCGACGGAGTTCGCCATAGCCAAAGAAAGAGAGAAGAGGAATGAAATAGCAGCGGTTATGGTGAATGTTGTGATGGTGTATTGAACTGGCACTGCACCGAGTAATTGCCTCGGACAATAAGAATGGTCTACTACAATTCTCACATTCTCTCATGCCTGGCTTTGGGCCTTTGACTTTTTACGTTTACAACTTCTTCTTTTTTCCATATGAAAGTTTTTATTTTTCAAAAATGGAAAAATTACGAAATTCCCTTTATATTTTAACCATAAGTTTCAATTTTCCTTCTAAAGCAATTTCTTCCTTAAACTTTGGTATTATGTCAATTTTTTCATTTTAAAAAAAAAATTATTGTTATGAAATTGTTTTTTGAATAAATTTGATAGATAGTATCAAATCAGAATTTTTAAGTTAATTTTATTGTCAATGTTATTAAAAAAAATTGATTTAGGCATATTTTATTTATAAAAAAAATTTAAGTATTTTTCAATTAACTTTATCAAAATCTAACAATAAATTTTATAAGAAGGTTAATTGATACTCTATAAAACTTTAGAGGAGAAAATAAAATTTGAATGAATATTCAATGGGGTGTTCTGTAATTTTTCCATCTAAATTAATTTTTTTCCATCACCCTTTTGAGACTTTATGAAAATTATTATCTATATTTTTTAATTTTTTTCTGGCTTATCATCGTTCTTTAGTTTTAAAAATACTTTACTTGCACGACAAGCAAATATATGTTTATTTATAATAATTTTTTTCTTTTTTATAATTTACTTATCTTAAACAAATCTATTTTTTACCTTAAACAAATTTATTTTCTGCTAAAAATTTCTTTGTATTTATTAATATTTTTTTGGCTGATAAATCAATCAAAAATACTTAAAAATCGTAAAAATAAAACGACAATGGGCTGGGCTGAATCGGGCCAGTCATAACCTGAAATTTCATAGGCCATGACTCGATTTGAACTTGGTTTGAATAATTTCAAATCCCGCCTAGCTTGGTTTGTTGTGTGATATGGTAACATACTATACTCTTTCTCTTCCCAGTTTGCTTTTTGATCAAACGCCATGGCCAACAACGACCTCTTCGCTTCCATACTTTCAGATATAAAGAACTATACTGGAAAAGACCCACTTCTTCCTTGGATCCGGTACGAACCCCAACAACGTCCATTGTTGCTCTCTTTCTCTCTCCCTCTCTCTCTCTTTGAGTTCCTATGCTTAAACGTTGCTTCTTATGTTTGGTTGCAGAGGGATCAGGAAGATGAAGGATTCGCTGCCCCCGCCATTTCTCAAGGAGAAGCTGCCTAGGTTTCTGCAGAAATGCGCTCAGACTTTCGATTCCGATCCGCGTTATAGAAATGATTTACGTTATCTTCGTGTCTGGTTACAGTTGGTAAACGAATATATCCCATTTATCCGGTGTTTTTATTTTCCTTGGGTTTTCGTTTTCTGGGTTGTTCAGCTTTTGTATTTGATTTCTTACCCATTGCTTGGTTGCTGAGAATAAAAGACTGGGATATTTTGAATTTGAACTTCGGAAACTTATGTTTTTAGGTTTACCAACGCACCTAGGTTCGATTCAGTGTAGAAGAGGTTGTTGTTTATAATCCAAGAAATGAAAACCTCTGGTTGAATATATATATATATATATATATATATATATATATATATATCGTTTTCTTTAACTCAATTTATATAGCTGCTAGCGCGAGCAGAATTCTGACTAATATAGGGGTTTCTCATATAAAATAAAAAATAAAAAAATAAAAATTCCTTCCTTTAATTTTGCTTTGGCTTATGAGCAGATGGATTTTGTGGATGACCCAAAAGCACTTTTAAGGACTATGGAGGCTAATCGAATTGGGACTAAGCACTCTCTTTTCTATCAAGCGTATGCCCTTTACTATGAGAAAAACAAGAAACTTGAGGAGGCTGAGAAGATGTACCATTTGGGAGTGCACAAGTAAGTGTTCCATTAAATAAAATATTTTATTGGGATGGTTCAGTGCTTTAGAGAAATTAAATGATTCTTGGGTTCATTTCTACTGCCTACTTGTACTTTAGAGGACATATGAGCTAATAGAGTGTCCATCATTATTGGGGTTCAAATATACTCTTGTTCATATCCACATGTTTATCATCGATCCAAATGGTTTGGACTTGACTACTTGCTTCATTCTCTTGGGTATGCCATGGACCTTAGTGACCATTTATGACCAAGTAGCATAACCATTTGAACTGTTCGATTGTGCTAACTTTGCCTTCTCTCAATTTCTAAACAGCCTTGCAGAGCCTCTTGATGGATTGCAGAAATCATATGAGCAGTTCCTTCATCGCTTGGAGAGACACAAGAACCAAAGAATCCAGGTAATGGTTTCATTTGCAGAAGTACGCGTATTGGGTTTTAATTTATTGTTAGAAAGAACTTTTCTTTTTTAATTTTTTTATATTCTATTTTATTGTTGATTTGAGTAAAGTTGAATTTTCTGCAGCGGCAGGAAAGAAGATCACAAAGACCCCTCTCTGCTAGGAACATTCCTCCCAATAGCAGTGAAACTGAAGAAAACAATGAAAACGCATGCAGTGTTAGGTCCAGGTTCATTGGAGCTGGACCCGATGTATCTGTACCTGGAATGTTAACTCAAGACAAAGATACAAGGACCAAGAGAATACCAGAGGAAGGTTCTTACTTTGTGAACCCATTATTGGAATCTAATCATAATGAACTTATTTCAGAGACCACATCAAGAAATAACCAGCAAATTACTGCTGAAAGAGTTTCAGATGAATCTCAGATGTTTTGCAGTGATGATAAAGTTTTAGTGAAATTTGTAGATACTGACATTGTGGGCAAGTCTGAAGCAGACGATGCCTGTCATCATGGGTTGGTTGATCCTACAATAAACATGAAAGAGGCCATGAACGCCATAAACAGAATGTTCTGTGAGCCTTTAGAGACTGCTCCAGTTAGTAAGAGGTCATTCCAAAGACGACAGAAAGATGATGATAACCTGAACAGTGGGTTTAAGGTGTTCGTTGATGAAAAGTTGGGTTGTGGAAGTGAACTAGCAGACCAGAGGGAAGTAGGTTTTCCACAGTTGCAAAATAGTAGAAAAGAAACCCACCAGCCTCACCAAGAACCTCTAAGCATTTTCATTGATGACAAAGTAAATAATGAGATTAGAGACACCAATGATGAGAAAGGTAACTTTGACCATAGTGATTTTGGCAATCCGAGAGAAGGTTCTATCTTATCTGCTTCACATGCAAATATGTTTGTGTTTCCTAGTCCAAAGGATCTTGCTTCTGAAAGTTCTGATGATTTGGGTGTACAACCCCGAACAGGGTTTAGAGAGGACACAGTTGTTTGTAGATTTGTCGGGTCCACAATTTCAGATGAGCCAGAGGTGGAAAACGTTTGCCATCATGGCTTGGTAGAACCCACAATCAACTTGAAGCAGGCCATGGACGATATTAATAACATGTTTGGGAAGCCAATAGATTTTGTAAGGACCAAGAGGGTGAAGAAGCAGAACAAAGCACCAGATACAGAAAAGGTTTTTGGTGGATTTTCAATACTTCCCGATGATGACTTGGAACATCAACCAGTCAACAAAATACCAAAACCTTCAGGAAAATTAAGGGGATGTGACTTGTTTGAGCCTACTGTAACCACCAAGGAGGCCTTGGATGATATAAATAAGATGTTTGGAATGCCATTGGACTTTTAGCAATGGCATACATTCTGTTTGCGGAACAGAATCTGTAAGATTGTTGTTTGTAGATTTGATTGATTGAGTTTGTTCTGATGTAGCATGTGTGTTCCAACTGTGAAATAAGTTACAGATCTTAAAGACTTATATTATACAAGGTGCTTTACTGTCTTATCTTGTCATCTATGTTTCGGCCGAAACTTATTGGTATGATATAATGAGGTGAATCCTCCTTTTACTTAGCCTGAGGAATCAAAATCTAAACCAATAAATGAGCAAGGACACATGATTCAGCATTGCAACACACCTCGGTTTATTCAAGAAACAGAACATATAGTTGACACCTCAGTAACTCAACAAAATCCAAACAACAGGAAAAGAACCAAAAAAAAAAAGTTCAATTCAAAAATGGTAATTAATCAGGGGCGAAGAACAATTAACGGCAACATCAATAGTGAGTGTTGGGAGAGCAACGAGCAGGACGAAAAGCCAAAGGACCTGCAGCATAAACAACAGCCTCATAGTTCTTCCCCTTCAATATCTTCTTCTCATAACGAAGTGGGGAGCCATTGAGTCCATAATTGACATTGGAGAGTTGGTTGCAGTTTTCGCAAGGAGAAGAAACAGGCTTCACATGGCAAGACTGGAGTGGATGATCCACTAATGAATTAATCATTTTGAAGCCTTCAAGGGCTGCATAGAAATATCCCTTGCTGTCTGTTTCGAAAACCTTATAGAAACTGACTTCTTCATCGTGCCTTTTGCAGATGACACTGAGTTTGGCTGAAGGGATTGGCTCAGCCCCAGACAAAGACCAACTTCCAAAGGTGTCACAACTCTGGCAATACACAATTCCTTCTACCACCACCTCAATCTTTTTCTCTGCTGGTTTTGTCGGTGCATCGTCGTAGGCTGCTGTGATAGGAAAGGCCAATGGGAAAAGGAGGAGGGATGAGATGAGGATGATGAATTGGCTGTGTGCCATTTCTTTTCTTCTTAGTAGAGTTGGGTTGGTATTACAACTCAGAAGCAGAGAAGAGAAGAAGGTTGTGTTGGATTATGGTTAATGGGGTGGCATATATATATATATATAGAGGTCATTGCCTTGCTGGTTTGTGAGGATTTTAGGTGAGACTTTGAAGCCCTCAGATTGACGTGGGAGCTACTAAACCGCATGTCAACGCGTTGTATTCTTTTAACTAACTGTTAGATTCAACGTGAAGGCCACCTTTGATAAATCAAAAATATAATATTATTTGTAACCTCTTAAAACTTAAGTAGTGATTAACAAAGTAATTAGAGTTAATTATGTTTAATAATTGAGTTAATAACACTAATGATAGTATAAAAAAATAATTATTAGTAAAATAATATTAGTAATTTTAAATTTAATATAAAAGGAATAAAAATTTAGAATAAAAATTTGTGGATTAGTGTTTTAATTATATTGTGTAAAAAGAAAAATAAAAATAAAAATGAAAATAAGAATAAGTAAATAAAAAAATAAAAAAGAGAAAATAAATTAAAATAAAATGACAAATGACCATTTTGTCTTTGAAAATAAATAATTATGTACAGAGATGGAATGGGCAAAATCGGAAAGTTGGAAAGCTTATTTAAATCTGAGGCCATCAGCTTCTCCTTCACGTAGACTACACATTTATTTCCTCTATTGTTGAGCCTGCCAAGCTTTTGAGAGAAAATAATTTCATTCTTTTTCAATCTCTTCCAAATCAACCTTAGAAATATGTTATCCATAGGTTTTATGGCATTTTAAACAATTTGGTAAGGTTTGTTTTAACCAAAAGCCACTCTAGGTGTAAATTTTGGAGGTTTAATCGAATTTCCTTCTCATCGAAAATTAAGAGATTCTGGCCACCTCTCGCCGGAATCTTTGTATCAAAAGTTTCCTTTCTCACTCCTTTATAAAACCCAAGTGTTGGAATTGAAGATTAATGAGATATATTAGAGATTTGACAAAAAGGATACAAAAAGAATTTTCAGATTTTTAGAGAAATTGTGAAATTTTGGCTCCAATTGAAGGTAAATCATGTTTTCTATGCTTAATTACATTGTATAATGATAAGCATTGTAATATAGAGTTGGAGAGTGGAAATTTAGGAAAATTTGTGAGTTTTTGGAATGTGTTTTGATGAAATTATGGTGATAGATTATGAATTGTGATTGTAGTTAATGTAATAGATTATAATTAAGTGATTTACAGGAATTGTGAAGGTTGATTATACATTTGGTTGAAAGTTAGTAATTTTAATTGGAAAATTTAAGTGGATGATGATATAAATTTAGTTAGAAATTTAATTGTGATGAAAGTTAAGAATACAAATTTAGATATTAACCTCTAAAAATCATTTGGGTAAAAATATAATTAATAAACCTATGTTATTAGGAGAAAAATTGCATAAGTATGAAAATATGAAATAAAAAAGGGGTTTTACTTTACATTACGGTAATGAAATATTTGGTAATATTATTTGGGCGATGAGTATGTCGCCGAGTAGGGTTTAACAAGGTTGGTGACTATTTGGGCGATGAGTATGTCGCCGAGTAGGGTTTAACAAGGTTGGTGACTACTTGGGCGATGATTATGCCACCGAGTAGGAAGGTTGTCATTGGATATGGTTGGTGACTACTTGGACGATGTGATATGCCACCAAGTAGGGAGATTATATATACTTGGGTGATGATTTATGCCGCCAAGTGATTGGGCGATGGTTATGCCACCATATTATTTATGCTTGTGCGATGGTTTATGCCGCCAAGCTGAGATTATGAATTGCATATATGTGTGAATATATGAAGGGACAATGGTTTTCACAGAAATGGTTATTACCCGCTCGGTATATGATGATTTGTTCACATATATGTATGTGGCTTTTTACTGGAGATTTCATAGTTAGCTTACCCACCTGGTATATATATGATGTGTTCATATATACATGTTCTGTGGCTTTTCACTAAATGTCCCCCATATATTGTGGTTCATTGCTTGTGTGTGCTGTTTTAATATTTCAAGACATTTTGACATAAACAGATATATTAATTATGTTAAATATATATATATATATATATATAAATATATGAATATTTTGAAATTTGGAAGATGAACTACTTTCAAAAGAGATTGCATGCATAAACCAATTTTTATATATACGTTATGTATGGAAGAAAATATTATTTTCCTATTTAGTTTCTACTCACTGAGTATGCAAATACTCACCCCACCTTTAAATTCTAAAAATATTTCAGGTACGTTCTTGGATCCTTAGCTTTGCTACTATTATTAGTAAGCACTGGAGCAACGAGTTATAGATAGTAGTAGTAGTGAAATTAGATTGTACTAGTTTACTGCGTAGTTGTGTATTAAATGGTTAGTATGATAGAATTATATTCTGTAATACAAATTTTATAATTATATTATGGAGATTATGTATATGGATATATATTGTTGTGAGTTTACTGAATTATGTTAGAGATGGTAAACTAGAATGTTGTAGAACTATTGTTTTGGACATGCAGGTACATGTAAATAATTTAGGAAATGTTATAAATACAGACAAAATTCTGCTGAAATTTCTATTAAAATTTTTGGCATTTAAGAGTTTGGGTTGTGGATTTGTTAATTATATAGTTGTTGACTTCTTAGAAACTTAATCAGCATTATTAAGTCTTGCAAGCAAGACTTGGGTAGTGTAAGATCCTGTCATTATTATTCTCATTATTGAAGAGAAATAGAGAAGCACCATGGCTGGCTACGTAAACCTTATCCATGTTGGTTGTTTGAAGAAGAATTGTCCAGTGAGCTAAAAGCTGTCTCTCGTTTAAGGGATTTTCTATGCTGAAATCTACTTAAATCTCCTCCTAATTTTGGATTTTACTCATAAAAAATATTATTCTTTATAAATGTTATTAATTGTAGATAATGTTATTCGTTATGATTTAAATATTATTCGCTATGTACAAATATTACATTATTACTCGTTATAAATCAAATGTTAATTATAGATTAAATGTTATTCATAAAGATTTAATATTTCTTCAACCTCTAAAAGTTTTTACTATAACCTAACCCTTCGTTTCATATTAATTTTTGATTTTTTTTTTATAAAGATTCTCTTTATTTTGAAAATACCTTTGTGGTACCATAGATGAAAAAATCAATATTTTCAGCGAAATTTTATTTTTTTCAGCTCCCCGATATTAATTTCATCCAAAAAGAAATGGGTAAAATTTTTATAATTTTCTTCGAAATTTCTGAAATTTCTGTGATATTTTTGTTGAAATTTCCATGGTAATGCTTCACAAACTGGTTAAATTTTTCATAATTTTTGTCGAAATTTCTTATATTTCTCCGATATTTCTATCAAAATTTCCATGGTAAATTTAGATTGTTTAAATTTTAAAATATGATATATTTTTATAAATATTTGAATATTTTTTAAATTATAATTATTTATTGATGATATATTTTAAGTTAAGAATTCAACTAATGTAGAATATGTAATGATTACAATTTTGAATAAAAAAAATAGCATCCTACCATACCAAACAAATAACCGGCCATGATTTTTCAAAATTAAGAATTCAACTAATTTAGAATATGTAATGATTACAAGTTTGAAAATTTTATGAGACAGCCAACTAGAACTCTTAGTGCTTCGGCCCATTCCAAAAGTACAGGTTCAGAATTTTCAACTATTGATAGCGACTCTGGCTCAAGTGGGGATATCAATAGATGCACTGGTGAAGTTAGAAGTGGTTACGAAAAAGACTCATCAATTCAACAGAGATTGAGTCCATTCACTGGTAAA
Organism: Ochetophila trinervis; assembly: GCA_003254975.1. Classification (NCBI taxonomy): domain Eukaryota; kingdom Viridiplantae; phylum Streptophyta; class Magnoliopsida; order Rosales; family Rhamnaceae; genus Ochetophila; species Ochetophila trinervis. The sequence continues at coordinate 134,452 of QANX01001367.1, forward strand.
AAATATTACACTCATGCAACTCAAGATCAAGATCATGGAAGTAGAGAAGGTGGGCCAAGAATTGGTGCTATAGGAAAAGATTATACGCATAAAGAAAGGTGTACAATGGGAATATCACAACAAGAAAATGAATATTTTTCTACAAATTTTGGATCAATGAGGATTGAAGGTGACTATAACCCTTATTTCATGGATGGTTATGGAATGTTATCAAGTAATAACACATGGATATATTCTCAAACTCAACTATCAGGAGCTAGTAGTTATGAACAAAGCCAATTAACGTCATATCTATATCATGATTATCATAAAAAACAATCACATGAAATATTAGATCCATATGGTTGGCATGTTAACAATTACATGCAAAATTATAAAATAGATGTGTCTTTTTATCAATATTTCTCTCAATACACAACTAGAAATGAGGATGAGGAAGATGGTGAAAATTTTCAACCACCAATAAATTCTATGTGATATTGACTTATATTTAAATAATCATGTACTTGTATTATTATTCTAATTAATGAATAATTCATTATTTAATTAATAATTTTTTTATTCCTATCAGCGAGTACTATAAATCTCTTAATTATGATAAACATGATTTCCACTCAATATTTTTTCAATTTTTATAGTTAAATTGATAAAGTATCTAATATATAAACATATCTTGAAGTTTCATAAAAAATTTCTATATTTTTTATAAATTTTCGTCATTTCTTTCGTTTTTTTATCGATATCGATATTTTCATCGATATTTCTGTATTTTGAACATTCGATATTTCTGTCGATACCGATATTTTCATGTATGTGTGGTACCAGCCATTTGTTTAAAAACAGCTACATCAGTGTTCCAAATCATCATAATAATTATTTATTTATTTATTTAGTTTTTGAAAATTTTAAACGCCTGAACATATTCCTAATTTAATTTATTTATATTCCTAGTTTAATTTATTTATAGATTTTTTCATACCCTCTTTTTTCTTTCTCAATCTACTAGTCATGCCCCTTTTTGTTTCCTTCTTCATTCTCCTATATTTCTTTCTTCTTTTTTTCCATCGATCCTTTTCTTCTCCAATGTCCAACTCCACTTCAAAACTCTCTCTATTCTTTCTCTCTCTACTGCTCACTCCATTTTTTTTTTCTTTTTTTCTCCATTTCTCTCATCGATAATGAGAAAGAAGAGAGGGATATTGGTTTGCTTAAGAAAAATAAAATGTAACTTTAAGAGAGAACTAATAGAGTATTTAGGTAGGTACAAATCTGGAGAAAAATGAGTGGGTTTAGGAAGAAGAGAAAAGGGAGAAAGATGAAGAACAAAAATTAAGCCACAGAATGAGAATTATAGAGGTTTTGAAGTGTGAAGAAAATGATGTGATGAAAGGGAAAAAAAAAAAAAACAATAATAATAAAGTTTTAGGCGGGAGTGGTAGTACCAGTAACAATTTTTTGGGTGGGAGCGGTGGTATGGTGTTACAGAAGATTTTCCACAATTTATATAGATATGGCATTTCACATTTAAGATTTTCGTAATATATTTTTTGCACAATAAAGAATAGGGGTATAAATTCTGCAGTCAGCCCTCAGTTTGGACGAGTTTGGATTTAACTTTTTTAGGCTGAAGAGAAAATTTAGAGGTGTATCATTTAAATTTTAAAGTTTGGGGTATAGTTATATTGGATTTGGATTTCGAATTTAAAATTTAAGTTGAAATTTAGATTTTAAAATTTAATTTTAAAATATAATTTTTTACTTAAACGTATTATATAAAATATAAAAATTAATATTATGATATTCTTATGCACTCAAAATAAATTATAAATTTAAATTTTAATAAAAAAATTATAAATTTTATCTTTCAAATATAATAAATTTGATCTTGTTATACATATTAAATAAATAAACTATTCAATTACATAGCAATTTATAAAATTAAAACTAATAATTATTATACATATATATAATATAGATAATTAATTATTAGTTTTTGATATTTTTTATTATTTTAATATTATTTATGATTTGGACTATTGGTTATTTAGAAATATACAAAAAGTTAAAATAAATTATATCGGGATAGCATTTGAGTCGGGTTTCGAATTGGCCCCCTACGTAGCCCAATGGGTCAGGCTTGGGGTTGGATTTATACTAAAAATTTAAAATCGAAGCCTAGTTGAATGGTTTTCGACTCACGCCATATCAAGCTCGGATTGAATTTGGGCTGGATTTTTTCTGGTGGATTTGATCGAATTTTAAGCTTTTAGACTTTTTTTACATGTTTAACAAAGAAGAATAACTTGTGGAAATATTTAAAATAAATTATATCAAGTTAGCATTTGGGCGGACCCAAATGGATGGGCTTCGGACCGACTCTATGGGTAGTCCAATGGGTTGGACTTCTGACCAAATCTATATTAAAAATTTAAAATCCAAGCCTAGCCTAAAATGAAATTGAACAGTTTCAGGCTCAGGCCATATCAGGTCCAAGCTGAATTTGAATTCGATTTTTTCTGATAAATTTGATCGGATTTTAAACTTTTTGATTTTTGTTTTTCCATGCCTAACAAAGAAGAATAAACCTGTGGAAAAATATTGGCATAATATTTTCTTTTTAAGGATAGGCACCATAAATATATTATAGTTATACAGTGTGGATATTTGCAAATTTTTAATTTGCTGACACACAATTAGCAATTTTTTGCGTCATACTTATTTAAGCAATATGTTGCCTAATGTATATCTGTATCACAAAAAAAAGAAAAAAGAGTTATTAACTTACATATGCATGCCTATTATTAAAAAAAATGTGAGATAATTCAAAATACACTAATATCTTTCCGCACAACAAAAATAATATATATATATATATATATAAATATATAGTAGCTTACTATTTAGTTCATGTTATAATATTATATGATAATGTGACATACAAATTTTAATTTCAAAAAATTTTAAAGACAACGATCTTTGCTTGTCATGAAAACTCAATTTGAATGAAAGCTATATATATATATATACACGAAAATTTAAAAATAATAATTGTCACTAATATAACACAAATATAAATTTTTACCATTAACAGTTTATTTTTAATAATGATATTTTTATATTTGTCACTTAAGTATAATTTTTGTACTAATTCTCATTTTAATAAAATAAAATTTTTTTTATTGTAGAAGTAATAAATATATATATATATATATTCTATTTCATCTTTTGCCAAAAAAGTTTTTTTTTTTTTCTATGCTTTTGACACGTTCAAGCATATAAGTATCGATAACCAGCATAGGCAACCAGACCTGTTCTATATGTGATACAAAAATTGAGAATGTCTAAGTCTAGACAGTATAAATTTACACTTAAATATAAAATTGCTTTTCAATAATAATGTGTACAAAAGCTATTTTTGGCTATCAAATTGATTATTTATTTTATTAATTTTTTTTAAGACATGACTTTTAAGAAAAGATTTGATTTTTAAAAAAATTTAAAATGTTTAACCGAACCTCTAAAAATAAATTTTTTAAGCTATATCATCTTGACTTTCATTTTAAACATTATCATTAAAGAGCAAAATTTTCAAAACAATATTATTTATGTGACATTTTTATTTTTATAATCAACATTTTCTATTGAAGATTATCATAGTTGATTGGAATGACAGATCTCAATTCTCTTGTAATAGATTTCAAGTTTATATTTATGGACATCTTCCCCGTTGACCATTCAAACGAGGAGAACCCAAATGGAAACTTGGTCTATAAATCATATACAGATTTGATACTAAACTTACATGTTGGACTTCATAAATTTTCCAATAAAAATATTTTTTATTTATTTATTTTTTGAAATTAGAAAAAAAAAATTATTTGGTAGTATTTAAAACTATTAGGTTAAAAAAAAACCAAAAAGAGAAGAAGAATGTTATATAAAACATAACAATCAAGTATATTTTAATGTTTTAATCATTATTTTTTAGCTATTTTTTGTGTTTTTTGGTAAATTTTAAAATTTATAGCATTTAAAAATATTTGATAAAAAAATTAAAAAAAAAAGCATAATTATTGAGCTCTATAAACTTTCTAAAATGTAAATTTTATAACAAAACTATATATATAAAGGAATTTTCAAGTCCAGAAATCTTGAAATCCTGGATGAAAAAAATCCGCATTAGTGATACTTCCTGAACAATCCTGAATTTTTTGCTCCAGACCATAGAATAATATATATATATATATATATACACACACACACATACAATTTTTGCAGCAAAAGGTGTTAACTTGTGCAGCAATCCTATGCAACTGGTTTAAATTTTTGCATTTCCAACAATAAATCATAGGGATTGATCATATTATAGATACGATGTTTGATCAGTGATCTTAACAAAAAAATATGGAGGGAGATGTTTGATCAGTGATCTCTTTCATTCAAGTTTACCCACAGTCAGAACATCAAAGAGGATAAGAGATGGAGGGAGCAAAGAACAAACAAAGAACTGGAAAACAAAAACAAAAAAAGACTTAAGAGTTTGCAAAAAGCTGATTGCACATGAAGACTCCAAAAATAAAATTTAAAAAAAATTATAATAAATTAAATTGACACATGGATGTACTTTTTTGCTATGTATTTTCTCATTGAAGTTATGTACAAGTAAAAACTTCATTACCCTGCGATTAAATACTAGGAAGAGATTGTATAGCTTTCCGTGCTCTTACTTACAATTTGAAAAACCCGATTTTTAGGTTGCTTCTATAGACATAAGTTCAAGCTCTGCCCACCAAAGAGGAGATAGTTTTGGTGCTGCTCCATCAGGTGATATTCCAGTTATGTCTCTCAGTCTGCTACTGACTTGCATCATACTTGGTCTTTGTTTCAGGTCAGGGTGGACACAAAGTTTTATGACATCTTCAAGTTGCTCCAATTCTTCTTCTATGAAAAAAGTTAGTGTTGGATCAACCATTTCTTTGAGTGATTGCTGTCCTCTCACATAGTCTGATGCCCAGTCTTCGAGTGAGCCACTTTCCACCGAGTATGGAAGCCTACCTGTTATCATCTCGAACAATATTACACCGAAACTGTAAACATTACTTTCCAAGCTTGCTGATAGTGCTTTTGGAAGCTTTTTTCCAGGAGACTCTGCCTCAGCAGCTGTTTCATTCCAGAAACTGAATTCTGAGACTTTGACCGCGTAATCCTCAGTGAGATGGACAGATGAAGAGTTTAAGTTGTTGTGGGCGATCGGTTGTTCCAGCTGATGCATATACTCAAGGCAGTAAGCCATGCCCATTGCAATTCGCACCCGCATTGCCCAGTCCAAGTGCTCAGATTCTTTTACTGCAATTCAATTCACCACCATCAGATGTCATACAATATATGTCAGTAAGTGTATGTTAAATTAACAGGAACTGAAAAGCATGCTGTTAGATTTAGCTTATCGAGTTCTCAGAGAAGAGATTGTTAAAAAGAGCTTTATAATGTCATAAATTTTGAAGATGAAAAGGACTAAAGAATATAAATTAAGACATTTCAAAATATTTATCTAGTGCTTAGATTTCATTTTTCTATTCAATCTAGATGTATAATCGTCCAGTTGTTCTTGCATGAATACAAAAACTACCAGTGCTTCACACAGATTTCTCTTGTTTAATGGCCAGGAACTTGCACATGTACTATTTTCTTATCTTCGTAATACATCAATATGTTAAATCAGTTAATAGCAAGTTATCAGCTCCTTGAAAAACAACTAAGAATAGAAACTCACTATGAAATCAAATTACAGAAAAATATTTGCCATGATTTGGAATAACATTAACCTTAATATATTACCTAGTCCTAAAGTACCCAAAAAAGTGCTACAAGTACTTACTGTGTAAATGCTCAAACAGAGTTCCATTTGGAGCATATTCAAAAACCATCATTCTAGTGAAAGGTTCCTCTTCCACACAATACCCAATAAGGTTCACAAAATTCTTGTGGTTCACTTTTGAAAGTGTGTCAATCTGAAACCAAAACGATAAAATATTAGGTTCTGTTATGCTGCATAATTTCCCACATGGTTTTATAAAGTTTCTTTGCACATTACCTTCTTCCTAAACTGTACTTCTAAATTCCTTGACCAATCCTTGGTAGATGTTGCTGAAACAGAGGCCACGGCTATTTCAACTCCATTAGACAATGTCCCTTTGTACACAGTACCAATTGGAGAAGAACCTATTACATTACTGAAATCTTCACAAGCTGTTACAAGTTCTGATCTCTTAAGCTTTGGTACACCTGCAAAGGGATTCCAAATCAATAAGCATATATGTTTGTGGATGTGTCTTAAAGAATTTTTTTTAACAAGAATTAAAGAATATATAAAACAAACAGGGGAGCGAAGGAAGACAAAAATAAATATGATGAATGGCCAGCTTTCTAGCATGGTACTTTCCGCAGCAGCAACCAACCCAAAAGATGATTATCCACATTGGTAAATATTACAGATCAGGTATGAAACAAATAAAACACATCACCGAAAATGCTTTTCTTAATCCTCAAATGAATAATCCAGCTTGACTGAGTTGTGGCCGATGAGTAAATCTCTTTTGCGAATGACATGCAATACAAATATATGGATACATATAGCGCTTTGTGAAATATGCATAATCAGGATTGGCAGATAAAAATAAGATGGCAATTATATACCCATTATCAATTAAATAAATACAGGTCTAAGCTTTCTATTAAGAAAGAGAATTACCGGTTACGAATGCTTTTTGAAGCTGTCCACTTAATCCTGTGGCCCAAGGTTTGACAGTAGCCACCTTGTTGTTCATATAGAGATATATGCTAATTATTACAAGTACAAGAAAGATGCCACCCCCAACTGCTCCAACTATTATTGCAATATGATGATTTTTAGGAGCAGTGGAAGGTGCTGAACCAGGTACAGAGGAAGGCTCTTGAACAGGTACTGATGAAGACCCAATAGGTGAAGGTGAAGGTGAAGGTGAAGGTGAAGGTGAAGCAACAAAACCACTTCCTGTTGCATTAGAATGTCCTGCGATAGATGCTTTAGATGGCGGTTCTGATGGGCTCAAAGATTTGTTAAGTTCTTCTTGTTTATTCTTATGATTCAAGGGACTCGATGGTTGATCCTGCTGCAGCCTCCTGTGAACGGAGCCTTCAGTTTGGGTGAACTTCCTAATAAAATTAAAAGAAAATGTCATTCTAAGAGCAGAGTGTCCACTATTATTGTGGGATACATTTGGGTAATAAAAGACTTTACCAAAAGGGATTACCCCCCCATAGGAAAAGACTGAAGTCATAAAATTAATAATAACTACTTTCAACAAAGGGAGATAAAATGGTTTTCCCAATATCATATGTTCTGTTTTCCCGAGCATGTAAAAACAGAGAAACATGCAGTCCTTTACATTTTATTTTTCTAGAGTGCTCGTGGTGTGAAAAAGATGTTCACTTGTAAATCTACCATGACAAAGCCTTAACAGTGCAAATACATACCTTGTAGTTGCTATTTTGCTGCAAGATAATTCTCTAGCTGCATTAGATAGCAGGTTTTCATCAACTTGAAATTCGGAAATCATTTCCAGGTAGTAAATTTCAGGAGAAACGCTACCAAGAAGTTCATTGTTGTCTAGTAAACTGAAGCACAGGCAGAAAAATGAGTTATTACATGGAAGGGGTAATAAAGGACCAGAAAATAAAAGTTGAAAACTGTTTTAACTTTTAACACTATCAACCTACAGGATTGTCAGTGACAAATTACTGCCAACGTCTCCAGGAAGCGGTCCACTGAAGTTGTTGCATCCTAAATCCAGCATCTCCAACTCCTCCATTTTGCCGATCCCATCAGGAATGATTCCGGTAAAGGAGTTGTTGCGCAAAATACTATGGAATACAAATTGATTGAGAATGATAAGCTCTAAATATTACAAAGAGAGCTTAAAAAAGGTGTAAAATTGAAAATTGTGCAATCAGGCAATCAGAATACAGCCAATGACATAAAAACTGCTTACATTGACTTAATGTGCATGAGGTTTGTAAGTTCAGGTGCCAGTGTTCCTCCAAGACAAAGATCTTTCAAGTTCCTGCACATTGTATATATCCAATCTTATTATTAATTAGATATAAATAGCAAAATCAAAAATTCCTTTCTGTAATTCTGTTTGTGGAATTGAAATGAAATGACAGCAGTAGTATTTTAATTTCTAACAACTACATGACCAATTATCGTCCAATTTAGGAAGAAAATTTCTACAACATGGGTATAGGATTTAACACGCAATATCTCCAAAACTAAAATAACTGCGAGTGGAAGCTTTAATTTTAACAGCAATAATGAGGATAAAATATCTTCTTGATACTTCAGTTTTTGGATGAACATTCATAAGTTGCAAATCTTCAATGATGAAAAAATATCAACAGAAAAAATCCAACTCCACCAAAAAAAGAAAAAAAAAGAAAAAAAAGTAAAATTAAGAGTATAATTTTATCAATCTAATGAGAAGGAAATAATGAAACAAAGAACTAAAAGTTACTTTGTCTTAATTATGGTTTCCTTATAAGTTAAATTCTCTACTTAAAAAAAAAAAAAAAAAAAAAAAAAAAGTTGTGATCTCTATCCTCTTGACTTTTACGTTTTCTGAGAAACCAAACAAGAAGGCAGAAAACAATTCCTTTGGTATTGCAAAGAAGATTTAAAAATAAAAATAATCCTTAAAATAAATACTCACAGAACCACGACTTTTCCATCAGAGCACTCGACCCCGAACCACGAGCATGGATTAACATGTCCATCATCATTCCAGTTAGACAAAGCACCAAACGGGTCACTTACAACTCTCTCCCTTAACCTCAAAAGCGTCAAACCTGCAAAAAAAAAAGAGAACCATTAATTTTCTCAGCATATTTTCCTGCAGATATCACAACTTTCCAGAGAACCAAACAATGAAAAATCCCAGAAACTCAAGTCCCTTCTTACCTTCATCATTCAAAGACCAACAAAATCCTGAGTTTTGAAACAAAAAGCAAGCCACCACAAAACTAAAAACTCCCAAACGGTCCCTAAACCGATTGAAATGACATTTCTCGTCCATGTCCTAATCAATCAACGCAAACCAAGAAGATATACAGAAAAGAAAAGAAATAAAAAATAAAAAAACACCAAAAAAGTTCTTCACAAATTTATCCACGAACCAAGTTAACGCCGAGCAAAATCAAGCTTAGAACTTATCGAAAAAACCCAAATTGGAAAGATCTGAGTGGAAAAAGCAAATTGACAAAGATCAGAAACCATGTTCGCGTGCTTGTAAGCTAATTTAGACCCATAAACATGTTTGAAAACGCGTACACTGAAAGTTTATTTAATTCAAAACTACTACTCAGTAATTTCTTATTTGACTGACAGTGAAAAAGGAAAAAAAGAAAATAACAGAAAAAAATAAAAATAAAAACACCAAAAGGAAAATTAATCCAACAGAACCCAATTGTCCAAGAACCAACTCTCACGGCAAGTTTTGCCAACCTGAAGAGAACTACTAGATGGAAAGGTAGTGCAATAATAAGGATGCATTTGGATGATTATTCAGTTGCTATTTTCCATATTTGATTTTAGATTTTTCACTTTGAGTTTATTACCATAGCCGGCAACGACTTTTCGAAAATAAAAAAGAAACAGAGACAAAATGCTTTCTCTTTCTTCATTGACTTGGTAAAAATACCTTTCCTCTTGGATAAGTCGTTTTGGTCAGCACAGCCCACGAGATTTTACGATTCTTCCAAATTAATTAATCTATTATTTTTATCATAATCTATTTTTTTAATATATAAAAAAAATTAATTTTAAATTTAAATTTATCATTATATTTTTAGTATCTAATAATTTAATATTATTTTATTAAATTTATATGATTTAAGAGTGTTACAGTTTATCAACTACAAAAATTTATTTAATAAGATCATTTTTAATAATGAATGTAGAATTTTTTTTATGTGACATAGAAATTGATTTTGTTAAATCTAGATATCATAAATATGTACCCAATTTTAAAATTATCATTCACAAATATTATTTATAACTATTACTTAATTATATTTTAATTTTTTTTAAATTAATTTTTTTTAAATTTTATTCTTTGAAAAATTTTATAATATTTAAAAAAATTTCAGTAAACATTCACTTCGATAATATTTAGCTCATATTAAATTTAAATAGTAATTTTAGATATTACTATTGAATTGTAATTTTTTTAAATTATTGTCTACATTATTTATGTAGAATGTTTATTAATTATCACGATCTACCCTTTAAAAATGTTCTAAAGTTGCAACCTATAGCATTGCCCACAGATGATAATTAAAATTATTTTTTGCAAGGAAATTAATACTAATATTTCTTTTGGAATTATTTTTTGTTTGGTATTAGACTGATTCTATTTTTTTTTTCTTTTTTTTTGGTAATAATTAGACGGATTCGATTTGGCCGTATTTTGGGTTGGATCGAAGATGTTTCCTTCCAAGACAGAATTTGTATAAATTATTAACATTGTGATATAATTAATTGAGAATTTTGATAATAATGTTGAATTGTATTATTTTTTAATATTTATACTTTGAATACTTTTTGGTTGCATTTTAAATTCGAGAACTATTTATTTTAAATTTTTTAAAATTTATGGACATAAGATTCGCATCATTTGATTGGTTTGATTTAAAAATGATTTGAGGAATTAGAAATTAGATGCAACCTAAATTTTTAATAGTTAAGGTGACATTTTCAAGATATTCATTTAATAATATTAATTGCTACTAGTGAAATATGGAAACCTTGACCATGTAATGATTTTGATATTGAAAACAAAGAATTATTATTTTTAAAAAGGTATTTTTATTTGTAAATTCTTAAAACAAACAAAACTCATGTTGAAAAACTTTAATATGTGAAAAAATTTCTTGGAAGTTAATGAAGTTTTGCTTCCTTTTAAAATAAATAAATAAATAAAACCTAGGTCGTAAAGTAAAACTATGTGATGGACTAGCTCATCGGCAAAAATACAAATATATATACCTAAATAAAAAAATTAAGTATTTTGTTTGTCTTGCATTATCAATGAATTGCAAATACCTTTTATTGGCATTTATGTAAATAACTTTTAAAAATTAAAAATAATTGGGGTATAAGCAAAAAATATATTAATTAAGAATGAAAAAAAAAATTGATTA
>QANX01001371.1:1963-12955 GCA_003254975.1 Ochetophila trinervis
TATCTATCATCTTTCTGAATTTTCAAAATCTTCTATTTTCAAATTTTTCGTCTTTATTTTGAAGACTTGAAGTTAAACTGGATGAGTTGTTAAAAAAGTTTGTTAATACCATTATTATTGACAATAATGGCTATCCAGTATATAAAATGAGAGATATTGGAAAGCTTGTTAAGAAGAATATCATCAAATTGGATAACATATTTGTAGTCACATACAATCCAACTCTTTTGCTCAAGTATAATTCATACATCAATGTGGAATGGTGTAATCAGATAAGGTCTATCAAGTATCTGTTCAAATACATTAATAAAGAAGATGAGAGGGTCACTGGTACTGCCACATTTTATAACCCATATAATGTTAAAGTTTTATGATGATATCCAAATGTATTACAGTAAATATGTATATGTTTGTGAGGATTTCTTAGCTCATTTTTTTGTCCCTCCCTACCCATTTCAAAATTTAAAAGTAAAAAAAAAATCAAAAATAAAAAAAAAATTACTAACTCTTATATATTAGTTATTTATGTTACTCATTTTTAAGTTATAAGAATAATAAGAAAAAAGAAAAAAAAAAAGAACAGAAATCTACAACTCTATAGTGAATTTTTATTTTAATTAAAAAAAATAGATAGCTTATGTATATAAGTTGGGCTAGAACACAGTTTTTTGAATGCATGTAATTCTTATCCACATAACTATCATGTTTCTACTTCGTTCATTCCTTTTCATGTTTTATAATTTTTTATTAATTTTCTCTCAATTTTGTTTGTATTAACTACTTTGATCTATTACTTTTTATTTAGCTATTTATACCTATAACGTCATCATTTTCAAATTCATTTTTTCCATTTTATTTTTTCTTTAATGTTTTTACCCACTATTTGTCATTTTTTTAGCAAAATAATTATCATTTTTCTACTATTTGTTTTGAATTCGTTCATTCTCTTTCATGTTTTATAATTTTCTATTAATTTTCTCTCAATTTTGTTTGTATTGACTACTTTGAAATACTATTCGGTTAACAATATCAAACTTTGAAAAAACTTTAGACTTTATTTTGAAGTTTTTTAGAAAATTTTTACAACATCAAACTCAACTCCACCACCCACCAAAATAATTTGATTTATTTTATTATAATAATATTGTTAAAGTGTATATTATTTAATGTGTTTGAAAGTTTTGTTTATTTTTTGAAATTTATTGAAACAAAAAAACCAAGCGTAAAAAATAAAAAAAAATAAAAAAAAACGAAGGTTGAAAACCATAATACCTGATTCGCCCAAGCATTGAACAATGTGCGCAAATGTTGGGTGAGATTCACACCACCCAACTTATGCCACAGTGTCCAACATAAAGGCAATATGTGGAAATTCTTGGAGGTGTGTACACTGTCTTATTTTATGCACATAGCCTAATGCAACGATGGTGTGTGCCAAATTCTAAGAGGTGTGCACACCTCCTCTTTATGCCACGCCGATGTAAAGGCAATGTGTGCAAATTCTGGGCAAGATGAACAGTGTTCTACTTTATGTCACACCGTCCAACATAAAACAGTTTTAGACTCGTTGGGCGATATAAGGCAGTTTTGTGAAAATGAGTTTCTTTTCACAATGAATTTCTTCTTCAAGAATGGTGGTGTCGTCGATTTGGATTTAATGACAGTGGTTTTCTTCACCACCCCCATCTCAATTTTATATCTCAAGGTAAGTTGCTTAAATAATAGGAGAAATGGAGTTTGAAAAAGTGAAAATGAGACACAGAGAGAGAGAGAGAGAGAGAGAGAGAGAGATAATGGAGGAAATGAGAAAGGGATGAGGGAGGAGAAGAAACTTTAAATTTTTAAATTTTTTCTTAAAACTGTGGTAAAATTGGCAACAAAAATATTGAGGCAATGAGATGGGGAACATTGATAGCTATACTAAATATGTAGACTTGAACAGTTAGGTGGACATCCCACACCCAATATTTGCTGAAAACAATCAACAATTACTATGTTGACTGAAGCTATCGTTGAGACCGCTAAAAATAAGTGTATTTTTGAGGTCTTTGCAACTAAATTCTAGAAGTTATAGGCAAATTCACCAGTTGTTCTTCGTTTTGGTTTGATGGGCTAGTGCAAGTGTTGCTCATACTTAGATGATCAATATTAGAAATGTTATTTATTCTTTTAGCAGTCTCAATGATGTGAGCTGCAGTATTGTTGAACTCTTCATTTGGATTCAATTAGCACAACGATTGTTGTTTGTTCTTAGCAAATATTTGGTCTGAGATAGCTTTTTGATTTTAGTTAAAAAATATTTAATTAATTATATATTTATTTAAAAGTTTTAAATATATATTTTTAAAAAATATATATTTAATCTAATGAGTAATTTGCACTAAAAATATCTAAATTTTATCGAATTTTACAAGTAGGTGCCTATCACGTTCGCTCTATGTGTTATTTAACGTATATTTTTAAAAGAATTGATCAATGTACTATTGGTGCAACGTTTTAGCAAATTTAAGTATTAAAATACAAAAAAAAAAATTAAGTATTTACTTTTAACACTCAATATAAAAGTGTTTCTAGTGTAATTTACTCATTAATAAAGGTAAAAAATAAATGAAACCGCAGTGTTGGATAGAGAATGTGAAAATTCAAATGGATGTATATCAAATGTATTCGTACTGGTGTATATCGGTTATACTCAAATGGATTTATCCAATCTATAAACCAATCCAATATATGCGGTTTTTGATTCTTCAGTCCAATTCAATTAAAGTCTAAGAAAAATTTAACCCTCTCTTGGTCAATTTAGATTGGATCCAATTTTTATTCAATATTTAAATTTGAACAAATATATAAATAAAAAAATAAGCATTGTTAGCTATGACTATGAGTATCCGTTCTAATATGTATAAATCATTGAAAAATAACCTACTATTTAAATTAGAGGTGTGCAAAAAAATCGACTAACCGATTAAAACAACCGATCTAATCCAATCCAACCTAATCGGATCGGTTATTTTAGTGTAATTGGATTGGATCGGTTATGAAAAATTAAAAACCGAAGGTCGGTTCGGTTCGGATCGGTTCGGAGTGTTAAAAACCGACCAAAACCGATCCAATCCAAACCGACCACTTTTTTTTTTTTTTACAAAACATATGAAAATTAGTTTAATATTATTAGTATGTAGGCTTTGTTATATTAGCTTAAATTTAAAGTTGGATTACTCGATTATTATATTAGTGTAGTAATTTTGTTTTAGTTTAATATNTACTTTTAACACTCAATATAAAACTGTTTCTAGTGTAATTTACTCATTAATAAAGGTAAAAAATAAATGAAACCGCAGTGTTGGATAGAGAATGTGAAAATTCAAATGGATGTATATCAAATGTATTCGTACTGGTGTATNAAGCTCAAATGTCAAATATTCAAAGTAAAAAAAACTCAAAAATTAAATTTTGAAAAGTATAAAAAAATTAAATAAAAATTTAAGCGAAACCGATCAACCAAACCGATCCAATCCAATTACTAATTGGATTGGATTGGATTGGATTTAATGTATAGATCGGATCGGATCGGATTGGAAAACAAAAAACCGATCACTAATTGGATCGGATTGGTTATTTCCAAAATAAGTCGGATCGTAACCGATGCACACCCCTAATTTAAATAACATATCAATAATAACATGCCTAAAAAAAAAAGTACATATTTTTTTAATTCAATATAGCAATAACAAACATATAAAACATCAAAACAAAATAATTTTGTTCCATAAAACATAAAATAACAATATGAAAAGGTCTTAATGGGATAAATCATAAACAAGCAACAACCAAACCTAAACTTTCCCATAACAAGAATTCAAGTTCCAAAAAAAGCTTCCACAAGGGTTAATCCAAGCTTAAATTACTTTGTCAATAAAACATAAATTGAAAAGGTCCAAATGGGCTAAATAATAAACAACCAACAATCACATCCAAACTTTCCCATACAAAAATTCAGATCCAAAACAAAAACTTATATACCTGAATTTTCAACATATTATATATTTATTAGATTGAATAGGTTTAGACGATTATTTTGAAACACCAAAATCTATAGTCAATCTAATACAATTGATTTGAATTAGATATGATTGGATTGGTAAATTTTATTATCAAAAATAATCTTATATATACGCCTACTAATTTGAGTGTCTGAAACCAATTAAGCAAGCTTAAATTGAGGTGGAAAAATTAGTATCAATATAGTAATTAAAAACAAATATCCATATTTATCAAAAAAAAATACAAATATCCATAAAATATTGATTAAAACAAAAAGAAAAGAAAGAGAAAGACCTTGTGCCGCTTTTGACGGAATCTGGAAATGTTCAGTGCCTTATTTTTCATCTTTCTTGGTTCTTTAAAATTTTGAGTTTGAAGGGTGTGGCTCAAGGGGAAAAGTATCTGCGGTTAGATATTAAGGTTGTTGATTTTGGGCCCAATTATAATGAAACTTATTCTTTTCTGGGCAAGAAAAAAGTTTGTGGGCCTCGAAGTTCAAGCTAAGGCCTAGAATAAGTACTGGGGCCTAAGCCAGCTGTGGCCAATCAGATTTCTTAAGAATACAAGAAAACTTTTTCCTGTAGGATTTTCTCAGGCTTTTCCTTTTGCTTCCTCTATCAGATATTGGTTTAGTGGTTGGCCGAAGAGGGTATATGCTGGGTCAGTTTTGTTGGAAATACTTAATAAAGGCTAAAAAGCAGGACTAGCTTCTTATCGTTAGCTTCTTTGGAAGCTTAAACTTCAACAAAAATGGAAGTTTTCAAAGGCAAGTTTATAGGGGGAAATGGCTTTTGCCATTCCATCTATATCCACTAGACACCCTTTTTGTATCTACAATTTGAATATGACAGTAGCAAGTGTGCTTTATTTTTTTTTGGTTTCGGTACAATTAGATACCAAGACTTGTATTTTGACTACAATAGGAATGATTAGTACTTCTTTTTGGGTCTTCTTTGTTTTTGTTTCTCCAAATATACAATACTTCTTTTGCGCTAAAGATATGTATTCATGTATAGAAATATTTCCAATATGGTGATGTAGCAAGTCATATGAATAACGCTTCAAATATTGATTTAAAACTAACAATATAATTGAGTATACAACAACTTTTAGTATTTGTCACGTTATATATTTTTTATAAAACGTTGGAGAATAATTCTTCATAAAACAAATCTATATATATACACACACATGCTTTTTAGAATTTTGATAATCCTCTACAATATTGTGCTATACTTTTTCCCAGAATAATAAAAAACAAAAAATTGTAGAAACAAGAGGGTGAGGCATGAATAATGATGTGATAGACTAAGACATAACGCATCATGTGTGTATCAAGTATTCACAAAAAAAAAAAAGTATCAAACAAAACACATTTGGGTAAAAAAGCATCCAAGACATTTTACTTTTACNTAGTTTTCTATAACTAAAAAAAATAATGTAAAAAGTTAACTATAATTAAATAATTAAATTAATATTTTTCTTATCGTATCTTAGCGTGACCCATCGTGTTAATGTGTTCCAACCCGTTTTCTTATCGTGTTTTATCGTGTGATACTGATATCAATCCGACCCGATATCGCTGACCCAAACCCGCAAATTATCGTGTCGTTTCATGTCGTGTTATCGTGTCGTGTAACATTTTGTNTGTAAGACTTTATTGGAAGGTGCTAAATTAAGTTTAAAGATGAGTGGATTAAGATAGGACTATATATACTTAACAACTGCAAATCAGTGATATTATTATTTGATCGATATGCTTACCATTTCTTCTTTATCGTGAATTCCATAACATATTCATAAATGCATTATTTTTCCTTTTTGAGGTTTAAATATTTGATGAGACCCAAATAAAATAGAATAAATGATAAAAAAAAAAAAAAACAACGAATGCTTTTTTTTTTTAATTACAAATTAATAGAGAAAATTTTTGTAATCCAGATATCTTCACTTTTAATCTGAAAATGTATTTTGAATGATTCTATAACCAAATATAAATCTTAACAATTACACACAAAAAAAAAAAATATTACAACAAAATTACTGAATGGACTTGAGGATGTAGCTCAATGATAAAAACCAGCCGAACATTCACATCTGCGAGTCTAAGAGTTGAGGTTCGAATTTTGATAACTCCATTTGAACTCAAGTATTCCTCTTTTCTGTTACCGCATAAAAAATAATAAATTTTCAATGATATAGACTCTCAGTATACTCCTACAGAATTGTAAAAACACCTAAGATTCACTCAGTCGGTAAATAACTCCTCCATCGTTACTTCTTTTATTCCGCTAGGATAAAAAAAAAATTTGAAAAAAAATAAAACAATTACACAACAAAATTACCGAATGATCAATCAAATCCTAATAATGACATGAAGCCTAAGACAATACTGCTTAAAAGCAAATAGAGATCTGAGTCACGAGAAGATTTTTTTATTTTTTATTTTTAATGACTGATTAATTTAAGTGTACGGACAGACAAAGCTCTGGAAAAAGCAAAGTAAGATGATTATTACGGGACAAGGAAGACAAGCAAATTTCAACATCCAAAAACTTACAAGATTTTAATTTTACTTTATGCATAACGGTCCAAAACCCAAGTGGAAGCAAGGAATAGCCAAAGAATGCATGCATGCAGTTTTTTTCCCCCCTATATAAACAACTCAAAACCAAACCGAAATGCAAACCAACACACTCTCAATCTCTCTCTCTCTCTCTAATTTCCTCTCACTCTCTCTCTCTCTCTCCATGCAAAAGATGGCCCTTATTCCTAAGAATGTGGCACAGCAATTCAGAGGAGACAACGTCACTCCTCGAGGCACCGCCGGAGATAACTTGGCTTCTAACGTGGCATCCCGTGTTCTCGGAGACAGCCGAGTCAGCGGCCAGTCTCAGATCCGTCCGTACGGGAGCGCCGACGAAAGTTTGGCGGCTCGTGTGCTCGGCGACAACCGTGTCGGCGGCCTCCAACAGAGCCGCTACGGCATCCCTGACAAACAGAGCCGTTCTTACGGTGTCCTCGGAGGAGACAGCCGCGGACTGCAACAGCATTCTCGCTCTTATGGATCTTCCGATGAGAACGTCCTGAGGAACCAGATTCTTGAAACCCACGACACCGACAGCCGCTCCTTTGCTGTCAAGCCTGTTCTTCACATCATGGATGTCATTTTCTACCGCGCTGCCTCTGATGCTCCTGGAACCCCCACTCAGGTACAAATTATTAGATCCATTTCTTAGCACTTTTTTATTTTAATTTCACACAGCCTATACGAATGATACTTGTATATATTTATTTATTGACCTTTTGAAATTAGTGTTAATTTAATAAATATTAGATTTCCCTTTTCATCTTTTCCGCCCCAGATTTAATTTGGTATTGTTGAGTAATGCAATTGCTTTTGATGTGTTTATAACTATATATAACAGATACCGCTATTGTCCGTGGATGCTGCGGATGAGAAGGCTCTGCATGCTAGCCTTCAAGACATGCTCGAACTTCCCAACAGAGTCATCAGTGCAATTTCCTGCGAAGTAATTAATTAATCTGGCTTATTTTGCAATATATTGATTTACCTTTTTCATTAATTTCTCTTTGAGAAAAATAAATATACAGTACACTTGTGAGCTTTTGAATACCGAGGGTTTGTATTTTAATACGGTATGGTATAGAATCAATTGCAGGTTTGTACATAATTGAATGCCTCATTGAATTGTCTTTTTTTTAATTAATATATATATGCAGATATTTTGCAAGTCGCTCAGTACTGGAGACATTCACAGCACGACAATGGATATACTCCGACTGGTGAGACACTACAATTGGGATGCCAAGGCAGTGCTAGCCCTCGGAGCTTTTGCGGTGAGCTATGGTGAATTCAGGCTCGTCGCTAGTCTTCACTCTGTCAACCCAATCGCCAAAGCGGTTTCACTTCTCAAGCAGCTGCCAGAGGTTCTGGAGCTTTCGTCGGGAAGTTTGAAACCGAAGCTCGAAGCACTTTTTACTCTTGTTAGGGCCATGGTGGATGTCACAAATGTTATCGTCGAGTTCTATGATCTCCAATACGATCAGTACTTTTCCCCTGATTCACCTGAGACCGTTCTGTTCCTCACTCTCATCCCCACTACTGTTTACTGGGTTGTTAGAAGCACTGTCATTTCTGCTTCACAAATTCTTGGTCTCACTGGCATGGGACATGAGTACGTTTCATTAGTTCCCTTTTCATTACTATGTACTTCAAAATTATTAATCTTTCCTGAATTATTTCTTCTTCTTTTTTTTTAACCAATATTTAACAACATATATTTTGCTGTCTCTGGCTGAGCAGGTACATATCTGAGGCGTGGGAACTATCATCCTTGGCCCACAAGCTAAGCACCATGCACAGCCACCTTAAGGAACAAGTTGACCGCTGTTATAAATACATCGGTGAGTCTTAGGCCACCATGAATTTTATGCTGTTACGAGAGAGATCCGGCGTCTGTCTGCGTATCTAATTGCATGTAATTCATGAAATATAATATTACTAGACAAATAAAAGTATTGATTATTAATTATAAGCGCGTTCAATGTGTAAATGCAGAGTTGAAGAGAGACGAAGATGACTTCAAGACAACTTCAAGCATTTTGGAATCACCACACATCGATAACTCTAAGCCACTGAGGATTTTATTTTTTAAGGATGAGCAGCCAGCTCTCTACGATGGTCACATCAAGAGAAGGGTTGGCGTTTTAAATCTCATAAAATAGTTCAATCAGGGTTTTCAATTAACATATATATATATATATGTATGTATATATATAAGTACTAGTCATAGGTCATGTGAATATATATTAATATTTCCTATGGATGATGAACAGGTGGGCATTGAAGAACTGAGGAGGAAAGTTGTGGTGCTATTCATTACTGGTCTGGACATACCTCCAGAAGACGATATCATCATCCGTCAGATGTACCAAGAAAAGAGGGCTTACCCAATGAGGAACGAGTCTCAGTACGAGATGGTTTGGGTCCCACTGGAGGAAAGCTGGACCGAAGAGAAGCTGGACCGGTTCGAGAAGGTGAGACAGGACATGGACTGGTTCTCCGTCTACCACCCGAACGTGGTGTCTCCGGTGGTTGCCAGATACATCAAGCATCCACAGAAATGGAGGTTCACCAAGAAGCCCATCTTCGTCGTGCTGGACACTCAGGGCAAAGTCGTCCATAAGAACGCCATGCACATGATGTGCATCTGGGGAAGCGTAGCTTATCCATTCTCCGAAAACAAAGAGAGATTGCTCTGGGAAGAAGAAATCTGGAGGATGGACCTCCTCGCCGACGCCATTGACCCACGTTTGACCAGCTGGGTACGTGTCTTTTTATTTACTTTTTATTCGATATTTAGACGCATACAATTATTATTATACTATTATATAAAAATATAACAACA
Organism: Ochetophila trinervis; assembly: GCA_003254975.1. Classification (NCBI taxonomy): domain Eukaryota; kingdom Viridiplantae; phylum Streptophyta; class Magnoliopsida; order Rosales; family Rhamnaceae; genus Ochetophila; species Ochetophila trinervis. The sequence goes on from QANX01001371.1 coordinate 11,440, forward strand.
ATTTTTATATATTATATAAATTTAAAAAATTTAATTTAATTTCAGAATTTGTTGTTAAAATTGAGCTAGTAACTATTTAAAATATATAATTTTTTTTTTTTTTTCAGATCCAAAGCGGAAAGTACGTATGCCTGTTCGGAGGCGAAGACATAGAGTGGATCCGCAAATTCACAAAAGTAATAAAGGCAGAGGCTCAGGAATCCAACATCCCGCTGGAGTTGCTTTACGTGGCGAAGAACGAACCGAAAGAGAGAATCGTAACGGAAATCAACGCGGTGATCGAGGCGGAAAAGCTGGCGTCGACCATCGAGTGGAGCTACATATGGTACTTCTGGATGAGGATCAAAAGCATGTGGTTCTCCAAAGGGCAGCTTCTAGCAGGCAACACCGAGCAGGCGAAGACCGACCCAATCATGCTGGGAATAATATCTCTGCTCAGCTTCGGTTCGGGCACCCAAGGGTGGGCTTTGATCAGCAGAGGCTCGTTCGAAATGACGAAAGGCAATGCGAATCACATGCATACAGGAATGGTGGAGCATGCGAAATGGAAGGTGAGAGAGTCTGATATCGGCTTCGTTCCTGCACTCGATGAGTACCTCAGAGGCCTTCATATCCGAACCCCGCACCACTGCACCAGCCTCATCTTGCCTGCCACCGGAGCTATGCCTGAAGCAGTTGCCTGCGCCGAGTGCGGTCGCTTAATGGAGAGGCTCACCATGTTCCGCTGCTGCGCCGATTGAGATTATAATGCACGAGGATTCAATCTATACACGATGAGAGAGTTATGAGATGGATATCTTTGCTGTTTTTTCTTTAAATATATATATATATATATATAATTAATTAATATCTACTGCTGCTGCTGCTATAAATTACTAGAGTTTGCTATTATGATATAATAAAAGTTTTATTTTTACTATAAAATTGTAAAATTTGGATGAAAAATAAAAATTCTGAATTAAATTCGAAGTTCTTATCTTGTGTTTACGATAGAAAATGAGGAAGAATATATAAATTATTATTTTTTATTTAAATTTTTGAAATCTGATTATTGAGCGTTGAGTTGGACGGTTCATTGAAACAAAAAAAAAATTTAGCTTGGCAAAATAAAAATATTGGACTAGCTTGCATAAATAATGTTTTATTTATTTTTAAATAAATTGTCTGACTTAATAATTCGGCTGTTACACTTTGTTAGCTATGAGCATCCATTCTAATATTTTATAAATCATTGAAAAGTAAAAAATAAAAAAACGTACATATTTTTTTTAATTCATTATAGCAATAACAAATATATAAAACATCAAAACTAAATAATTTCGTTTCCATAAAATTAAGGATAAAAATATCAGTATCGACGAAAATATTGAAAGTCAAATATACAAAAATATCGATAGAATATCAATATCGACAAAAATATAAAAAAAAATTACAAAAATTTATAGAAAAATATAGAAATTTTTAATGAAACTTCATAGTATGCTTATTTATTAGATATTTTATCAATTTAACTATA
>QANX01001375.1:0-52907 GCA_003254975.1 Ochetophila trinervis
CTTGAATAAAAAATTGATCCAGAACCTCTCGTTCTCTAAAGAAAACCAGGACCTCCAATCTATAGCAAAAAACCGGGTCTAGTCACTTTCTTTAAAGAAACTCTCAAAAAATCCTAAGGGGACACAGACACAGTCACACAGACAATACATAAAAGGTTAAAGGCTCTACGGATCTTTAAAGAAAATGTAAAACCAACAGTTTTCTACCAGATAGATGATGATCCGAAAAGTAGACTCAGAGAGACGAGGACATAGCCAAGATTAACAGCAAATAATACACAGTAACAAAACAAGAAGAATTTAAACCGTTAATCTTTACGGACCTACAGTGTTACCACTGCAGAGCCTTCTCAGATTAAAAGAAAAAACTCTTAAGTATCCAGAATATTAACAAAAGAAGAAACCAGAACAATAAATTTCAGAAACAACAAAGAAAGAAAAGAAGAAACAGGCTCTGATACCAAATGTTAAAGAAAATATTACCAGGAAGCGTCGAGGAACGGTGTTGGACCGTTAATACAAAAAACAGTAAAGAAGACAAAGCAATTTAACGTGGTTCAACAGAGTAAACTCTGTCTACATCCACGGTGCTCCGGTCAAATAAAACCGGAACCTATGCTATAATCTTAGAGAAAATACAGAAAGAATAGTACACAAACAAGAATGTTCTACACACAGTAGAACTGCCTCACCTCTCAAACAGTAATACAACACAAAGTACAGATTTACACTCATTAAATCTCACATACACACTCAGTATTCACACAGAAGAAGATGAACAGAGAAGATGAACAAAGAAGTTACAACTCACACGCAGAGCATCTCTCTCTAACTTCTCACTAGAAACCCTAGAAAAATGAACAACTGAACCGTCTCAAACCAATACACGATAGGTATAACCGATACAGTAAGCGGCGCATCCAACAGCCAAGATAAGACCACGTGTCACAATCACAGCCGTCCAGACAACTCAACCGACTCCAAGAGAGAAACGCACCGTTTCATTTACCCTCATCATTAATAACAATAAAGGTTAATTAAACAGCAATAATAACCATTAAACAATAAGTAACGAAAATAATAATAATAATATCAGAGTTAATATCTAACAATATACATAAAGATTTTTATTTTTTGTCTTTTTGCTTCAAAATCAACTACACAAAAGCCATCAAGGCAGAAAATAATAAAAATGGCAATAGGACAAAAAGTGAGCTTTACTTTTGGTGCTCCCCGGTAAGCCATAAGTCTGTGCGAGGAAATTGATACTCAATACCCAAAAAATCGATCAGATAGTGACGAACGGCATAAAAATTTATCACATATATAGCTTACTCAATGTACGTGCATATACAAAATTAGTGCGTTCTTCTTAAACATGCAAAGCTTTTGACTAACATCAGCCATCAGCCGTGGAAGATTATTCAGTAGGACTGTTCTACCATGTCAGCTCAAAATTTATCCAGTAATTCGATATAATTTAAATTTAAATTAATAACTCACTTTGTCAACAAATGAATACCTTTAGTACAAGCTTATTAAAATATTTAGTTTCTTTCTAGCAAATTTTATTATAAAAAAAAAAAAGAAGTTTCTTTCTAATATATATATATATATATATAGTCGTAGTTTTCCTTTTTTTTTTTTTTCCTAAAAAAATGAAAAAAAGAAGAAGAAGAAGATAAAAGTACCACTACGACTAGTAAGAGAGATTTAAAAAGAATTCCTTTAAGTTTAGCATGTTAAGCTCAGAACAATGTATACATTATCAATTTTTTTTTCATTATATAATTATTGGGTAAAATATGAATTATATAGTAGAGTTATATGGTTTTTGATTTTAGATGTGATATTTTTAATATGTTTTTCTTAAGTTTAATAATTTTTTTTAAATGCTTAAATAACATAAATGACAAAATTATTCTTTAAAAGTATATTAAGTATATTGATAAGTTTGTAATAAGGGGATTGATTTGTAAACAAAGAGAGTCATTAATTTAGATTGTAATTATATTGACATACTGAAATGATATATTAATATTAGATGGTCTAACGTGGTAGTCCATCACACCAAATAATCTCTCCACAGGAGGACCTAGGATTTGAAAATAGTGGGGCCAGTTCAAAAGTTAGTATAAAACTTTTAAATTATAAAACCTCGAAGGCTCTACTATTATTCTGTTCCGCTAATAAAATAATAATCACATAATAACAATATATTTTAGTTTTCTTTATATTGACTAAATGTTTTTATTTTATCACTTTTTCTATTAAAAAAAAACACTGTACAACTAAGTTTGCATACAAATGCTTAATAGCTTATGAAAAATGAACTTTTAATCAAACTGAAATAAGAATTTAAGGACCTTAATTTTTTTTAAGATGTAGGCATACATAAGAAAAATATATTTTAAATTCAAAAGATATGTGAATAATTCTTATAAAATTCTTTTACAAGTTAGTTTGAGTAAAAACAAAATATATATAAAATAAAATTTGTTGCTATTTTTCATCACTAATGATAAACACTAGTAAAAAAGATCACAAACACTAATTGGATATATTTATAAAGTATTAACATTTTATACTAAAATTTTAATATAACAAAGTTGGTGGTATTGTTTTTTTATTACAAATTGAAGAATAAAGAATTTTATACTGAGGGAAATTCAAACTACTCTCACTGATTTTACTATCATTCTGAACTTAATTACCAGAACAAGTGGGGTGGTATTTTTACTATTCAGTTTTATGAGTAACCAAAGCGAAAATGCCTACGTTGACTAGAAAGCATTTTATTTTATTTTTATTTTTCCATTTTTATTTTATTTTTCTTTTGGCTGCAAGACGAGCAACATACTTTTCTTTCATGTCAGCTGTACCGTTGACGAAAACGACGACCAAGACAACAATAGTAGCAATATAGCATCGAGAAGAAAAACCCACTAATAAAAGTTACGAGCATGAATCCTCAAATGCCAATTAAAATTGCCTAAAAACCGTAAAACATTGTCGACATTTTGTTGTTGGATAGGACTTAGGAGTATAGATGGAGCTACCCATTCCTCAGAAGGTGAAAAAGCTATGGGATTCATGGAATCTCCGGGGTTGTATTCTGGTGAGCCTTATACTCCAGCTTTTCCTAATGCTTGTTGTGTCTTTCAGGCAAAGATGCAGAAACAAATTGCTTCTTGTGTTCATCTGGCTGGCTTACTTGCTCGCCGATTGGAACACTGCTGTCGCTATCAAAATCATCACCGAAGCCCAAAGTGACCCTTGTGACTGCGAAGGAAATCAAAACTTTTTGGCCCTCTAGGCCTCTTTTCTTTTGCTTCATCTCAGCAGTCTCGACAGCATTACTTCTTTTGCTCTCGAGGACAACAAGTTCTGGCTCAGACACGTGCTCGGCTTCATTCTTCAGGTTCTTGCCACTGCTTACAGCTTCTTTTTGACACTTCCTGATAACCAGCTCTGGTTCCCGACGGCCTTGGTTTTCGTCATCGGAACCATCAAGTTTGGGGAAAGAATGGTTGCTTTGTATCTTGCGAGCTTGGACCATTTTGGAGAAACTGTCAGACCAAAGCCCGACCCTGGACCTGAATATGAAGAAACTATGGGGTGGTGATCAAAGCTGAATGAGACACTAAATTTTTTTTATCTTGAGAATCTTGGCTAATGTAATTCCAACTCGCAAGATTTTGAGCAGAAGGCTTCGGGTGTGAGCTGTCTCCTGTGAAATGTGCCTGCCTTGGCTTTTGCTTGTAGATGGGGTGGTAAGGTGGATAATTGGGCTTACTCTTATGTGTAAGACTTGGTGGAGTTTTTCATTAGCCCCTAAAATCTTTTTATGAAAGAGAGATGGACAAATATTATTTTACTACCTTCTTCGCATGTTTGCTTTACTGTTTCTGGAAATTTAGAAATGACTGGTTATTTGTGGGTAGACAATCTATTTTGGAGGCTGAGTCGCTCTTAAACCATTATACATAGGATTTTGCTTCAGGCTTAAGGTTTCAACCCTTTTTTCAAAACTTGGCAAAGGAAAGGTGGTCACCTCTGAAGTCTGGTTGGTGGAAACTCAACACTGTTGCAACTTACACAAATGGAAGGGCAGCCTTGGCTTTTGTTATTAGGGACAACTTCGAACTTCTTGTAAAAGCTTTGTCCAAGACAATGTCGGCTTCCTCAGCTTATGAAGTTGAAGTTAAAGCTTTCGAGTGGGGCTTGTTAGTGTCAGATAGTGAGGAATGGCAAAAGTTTATCTTCTCCTCTGATGCTCTGCAAGTGGTTAAGGATGTCAACTCTGTCAAAGATCCAAAGGGTGGCATACTAGGGAACATGTGTTGTTGATTAGATGGCAGCTGGCTGTCAATGGATGGAGTTTGGTTTGGAATGCTAGATTGTCCAACTTGTTTGATGATGCTCTGGCAAAAGAAGCTCAGGCTTCCCTTTGTAATATTTCCTTTTTCTTCTAATCTAAATCGTATTCCTGATGACTTAAGCAATATTCTTATAGCTGACATGACAAGAAGTTTTCTTTGTTTGTAATCTCTTTTTGGAGGTTTTCTTTTGTGCTTAATAGCAAATTTTTTTTCACCAAAAAAAAATGAACAACCTCCATTTTTCGTCAGAAATTACTTCTTCCATTGACTGTATGGGAAATAATTGACAGTAACAATGAATATTGCTGATAATATCTTCCATATGGAGAAAGATTATCTTTCCCACCCCACACTAATATCGGAGGTTATAAAAATGGAACCGCTGAATATTACAATTTGTTTAATCTATGGATTCATCTACCGTTTTCTCCTTCATATATTTTTCTTATTAATCACATCCACAAAGCAACCAATGTACCACCCTATATTACCTAAATTTTTTATTCCGCTGTCAACAACCACACAAATAAGTGTGTCAAATTAATAAGTCATTGTCTTTTTTTTAGAATATTTCATCAGTAAATGTTTACTATATATATACATAAAGATTTTTATTTCTTGTTTGATATTTTTGGGCCTGACATAGGCGGGTTTCATAAATGGTTTTCTATTCATAGGAATAACCTTGAGCCCAACATTTTCTTGTGGTCTCATTGAAGAAATAAGGCATTTAGAGAATGAAGACAAAAGAAATTTCTTTCTGAGCTGCAGGGGTGAGCTTCCATAAGTTTTTATGCTGGATGATCTTGTAAAGTTCTTTTCTCCACCAGTTAAGGTTGTGGAACCATTTGAGAAATGTCCATAACAGAGAGTTATGGTTTTTGGGAGATGATCAAACAGTGGCACAGTGCACATGAAAATGGCTATGGAGTGTTCAGTGACACAACACCATAGGTACTAGAAGAGATAATCAAAGAAGGTTTTTCTAGGATCAAGGTAAAACGGGACACTAGCGTACCTATCATCATCTAATAGGATAACCATATAGGGGGTTCTATCCTATCCAGAACCATGTTTAAGTAAAAACCTTTTTTTGGTCTTGGAAGAGCCAAGAATAACCTGGGAGGACATGTAGTGTTTGAGTTATGGAGGAAGGTCAAGCTGGATAGAAGCTTTTCTAGGGAATTCAGGAGGATCAGCCATCAAGACCAGAGGGAAGGAAGAAACGTGAGATATTAGTTTCATCGGCTGAGGTCTAGACATGAGACTAGGGATGAGATTCATGTTGCCTTTTAGGTGTTTGACTGAAAAATCGTACTTTGCAAACCAATCTCGCAATCTGAGAAGCTGTTTATAAGGAATGACTTTATTCTTGAATTCAAGCACCTTGGGAAAGGAAGAATTGTCCATTTGAATAAGGAAATGATATCTGAGAAGATGGGCTTTATAAGTATCAGAAAAAGGAGAATGTCATCAATAAAAACAAGGGCATTTTCTAGAATGGGCTCAAAGATTTTCATCATAGTTTTTTGAAAGAGAGAGGGAGCCACTTTTAAACTGAAGGGAAGGATAGTCCATTGGTATTGGGCATTGGGTATACAAAATGCCGTTTTGGACCTAGCAACGGGATGAATACCAACTTGTCAAAATCCGGCCTTAAGATCAAATTTAGAGAAAATTTTTGCCTTATGAAGCTGGGCAAACATGAGTTGGATTTTGGGAAAATGGAACTTGTCATCTTTCAAGAAAATGTTTAGGGGCTTATAGTCTATGACAAGCCTATTTTTCTTTCTAATAATTTCTGATCTTTTTTCAATGTAGAAAGCCTGGAAAGCCCAATTTGAAGTACTTAGCTCAATGAGACTTTAGGCCAAAAGTTGAGAACATTCTTCTCGGGCCAACTTGAGATTTGTAGGGGTCATTCCCGGATGGGAAGCCTTGGTCGGATTAATGTCTTCATTCTTTTTGAAACAAAGATTGATGAAGAACTCATGGTTTTTCCATAAAGGGATGGATGCTTTCTTTGGAAGTCTTCATGGGAGTTTGCACAGAGTTGCAAAAGTTTGTACTGGATTTCAGAATACTGAGCCTGGACTTGCTGGAGGGAAAGCAACTTAGAAACATTAGTATAAGATCTAAATTGATTCTTATACCTGATTCCGAGGGGGAGGATGCAGAGATGTTAGGCTTGAAAGTAAATATCCATACCAATCAAGAGATCTTTATCAGGGAGTTTACTTCCCAAGACATGGGTCCAAATAGTACAGTTTGGGAAGAAATTTATCCTAATCTTTTTCTTGGTAATAAGATTTACCTTGAAGATTTTGTCATCAACAGCTTTGAAGTATTCTTTATGCTCAGTCCAGAAATTCTTAGGAAGGATGGAGGGGTTCATCATTGTCTTATGAGCTCTAGTATCCATATAAGCAATTAGCTTAATAGGATTATCATATTTTGACAGAATAAGATTTATCTCAACATTCGAAACTGGTAGAGGCAGCTGGTTGACATTGTAGATCTGCTCAATTTTGTATAGGGGCTCAAAGCTGCTAGCATCAGCTTCAGAGGAGGTCTCTTGAAAAGAAAATGTTGTGTCTCCATCATCTTGAGACTGTTCTTAATAAAGAGACTCGAGGTCGGCATCTTTATCATTGTGAGATATGGGCAAAGTCTGAAGCTGTTGAATCAGTCGAGCTGATTTTTGCTATTTATTAGGACACCTTTTTGCAAAATGTCTTTTTTCCACAGATGAAACATCGATTAGATTTGTTGCCGTCTCCTATATCCTTTCTTTTGAAGAATCGAACTTTCTTTTTAAACGGGAACTTGGATTTTCTTTTTTCAGAAAAAGAAGGAAACTTCTGAGAATGATTCTTCCTTTTTTTTTTGTGCAAACCCATTTTTTGTCTTTGCATTTGATTTGCAAATATGGTTTTTGGCAAAGTTTGTTGACCTTAGAATCCTGATTCATGAACCGAGACCAGTAAGTGTGCTGCTCACATATTTTTTCTAAGGCAACCATAACATTTTGGTGGATTTATCCAAGAGTGATTTGAATAATACTTTTTTGCTTCAGGGTGAGCTCTCTTTCGAGCTCTAGCTGAATTTCTTCAGGAAGAAAGGCGATATAAACCTGTCTGAGCTCAATGCTATCAAAGCCATTTAGAAAATAAAAAAGCTTAGTAATGCTCTAGTAGTGGAAGTCCAAGTCTTTCTTTTTTAAGAAACAACACTTCATGGAGAAATAATTCATGCGGTTTTGCTACTGCTGGGGCTGAGCTTTTCCAAGAAACTGGAGACGGAGCTCCGAAATAGCCCGATCTAGAGGAAAGTTGAGAAACTGTAGTTGTCTATATTCTCCTAAGGATTGCCATCAGTCACGTAAAAATCCTATAGTTTTTGACATGAAATCTATTTGAATGAGTCTAGGATTAGAATTTGGATGAACGACTTGATTGTCCATCCAAGCAGCAAACTCGTTGAACTTGTTGTCCCATTGGTGAAGGAGAAAAACATCAAGGGTGAACCAATGACCTACATTGTGCTTTGGATAGCCATCATCAATTTTAGCAACAGGATTAGGTGTCTTGGCATTGGTTTCTCCAATATCTTCATCCGAAGGTATCTCAACAGTATGATCAGGTTCATAATGAGTAGTGCCTAAAGCAGGAATTAGATCTGCCATCAAAAGATCAGTAATGCTTGCAAAATCATTCTCACTGTTAGTAGTCGAGACAGAGTAATGAGAAAAGGTTTCAGAGGCATATTTCTGTTGAGAAATAGCCATGTGCTGGGAAGGATGTTGGGTAGAGTATGAGGTAGAATGATTATGAGAGTAAGATGGGGAAGCCTGAAATTTGGGTATGGGGGATAGTTTGCGGGGTCGAAGAGACAAGGAAGAACTATTTTGGGGAAACTTTCTTAAATGCTCATAGGTCATGGTAGGTGTGGAACTATGAGTGTTTGGTAAGATAGCATGAGCAAGAAAACTAGAGGTCTAAGAAGATGAAGAAAAGGCTTGAGGATCTCTTTTCTTAACATCTTCAGTGATTTGCTGAAGCTGATGTTGAAGTTGTTTTAGCCATGCTTCTTTTTCTTGAAACTCCTGACCAAATGAGTTTTGGTTTATGAGCTGTTGAAGGTCAGCGGTGAGCATTAACTTTTTGTACCAAATCCTAGTAGAAGATTTAAAGATCTTCAAACAAAGAGTTGATTTTTTCATTCGTAATTATTGCACATTCTACAAGCTTGTCAAGCTTACTGTCGATCATTTGGAGAGAGTTGGAGTTACTTTGAATGGCAGCAGATTGCCAATTGAGAACTTCTTCTCCAGAGGTCAAATGAGCCACATCTCCAGAAGAGAGGACTTTTATTGGCAAGACAAATGGGCAAGTTGCAGTAGGAGCTTTGGGGAAAGTAGGGAATTCTTCATCGTAAGAGCTTTGGGAACAGAACATCATGCAGGAAACATGTTGGGTTGGTGTAGGGCTGTGGACTGGTTTCGACTTGCAACTTTTTCTGATGAGCTGGTGAATATCAAGTTTAGGAGGTGGAAGAGAATTCTTCCAATGAGGGATCTAGGGAGAATCTGGATCGTCAAAAGGATAGATCCTTCGAGTAAAGGGAGGTCTGCATCTAGACTTTGTCTTTTGCCTCCTAGGAACATAATCTTCATCATCAGAATAATCATCGCAGCTGCAGTCTGGATCACATTTCTCTGGGGCAGTATCCCAGATAAAGTGACCGTTGATTTTTTCAACGTAAACCTTTTCTCCATTTGGGTAGAATTGGGAGACATGAATATCTGCCTCAGATTCTATGGGAATGGTAGCCATAGACTGGGCAAAGGGAAGGGAATCCGAAGAGGAAGCTTCCATATCAACAACTTCTTAAGGGACATTGTAAGTTGCCTGAACAGTTCCGTCAGAGAGTCTCTAGAAAGTAGAGATAAGAGCTTGTAAAGTAACTGGAACCTCATGAAATTGCTTTTGTAATTTCTCATAATTTGTGAGCCATGTAGATGGCATTATTTTGAGCAATTATTTTCTGCATAGAGCCGAAGAAAACTGAACAATTGAGGGAATATGAGGTTGATCAGCAGAGACAAAGATGGTACCTTTATCTTGGACTGGCAGACAGAGATTTATGGCATGATCCTGGAGCCTATAAATCGGCTGATGATGTATGGTACCAGCAAAGGCAATGCCAACTTGAGAAGCGCCCTGAATTTGGATATGGATTTGGAGGGTAGAAGAGAGATTAGGATCTCTGAGAGGCATATTAAAATTGGGGTAGAAAATGAGCATGACACTACCACTGTTAAGGGTAACAGTAGCATAACCAATAACAGCATGTTCATAGATCATGAACGGCCTGTTAGGAAGAGACATCCTTGTAGTTGCAGGGATAGTTTGTCGACTGTGGAAGTTTAGGATAAGACAAATGGCCTCGAAATGGAGATGGGAGCATCCTTCATCAATCCAGTGATTAATGAAGTCCTAGGGGATCTCCAAGGTGATGTACTGTTCTGCAAGAGTAGCAGAGACAAGACAGTGATTCAAACCAGTGGTATGGATAAGTTACTTCGTATGAACTCGTCGGGGTGAGATAAGCTGTCTGATAGATCTTTTCTTATGCTTAAAGATAGATTAGGGGCTAATCAGAGGTTGAGCAATAAGGTCTATATGAGCTTCTTCAGGAATATAAGTGTATTCTAGAAGGTTTGAAATGGAACATGAATGAGGGGTAAGATTTTGATAAGGGATAGAAACAGAAGAAGATGATCTTCTTTGGGAATCATCAGAAGATGAAAGTCTATGAGATGGAGAAGGAAAATGATTAAAACTACTGGTTGATTTTTGAGCATGTTGCATGATTTGAAAATTCTTTCTCATCGTTACCTTAGCTATAATATGTTCATCATACTATGACCTAACAAGTACGTGGCATTGTTATACCAAAAGAGTGAGATACAAGATCTCTGGCTATTGGTTTCTAGCCGATATACTCATTCTGACCGAAAGTGAGGCTCTGATACCAACAGGGCTTAGGTGTTTCTACAAATCAGATAAGACATAGCTATGCCGAGAACAATAGCCACTCCTGGGCACAACAATCTCAAGGCCTCTTAGGGCAATATCTTATCAGAGAAAAACCTGAACAACTGTAAAATCAACAAACTAATATTTTCTGATGTACAAAATCCTTCATAGAAGATGAGTATAGAGCATACTTACATCTCAGATGATGATCAACACATTATAACAAAGGAACTCAAAGAAAGAAAGAAAGAAGAGATTTAGCCAGACATGTTTTTGAACACAAACATGAAATTTTATTTAATTTTTCCTCTGAATACAAATGATATCCAGGAATCCTTATATAGAAGGAGAAAAGGGAACACAATCATTACAAACCACCGAAAGTAGAAAGTAAAAGACAACACACTATTCTTTTACACAGGGGAAAGCAAAAAGAAAAAGCAAAATCCACCGAAAGAAATGATTTCTTGAAACAGCAACATCACATGTTGTTTTGGCTTGGAAAGAGATTGAAATTCCTATAGTTCGAGTAATCAGAATCAATGGATGATCTTATTCCAAAATTTTTCCACCAAGGCTGAGAAGGAAGATAAAAATGATCGTTAGGTGGGTCATCAAATATTGCATGTCATCATTTGGATCTTAGGCATCTTGGAAGTATTCATGTGGGATTTGTGAAAGATCCATAGGATAATCCAAGGGTATGCTGTTAGCAGGGTTTCCTGTTAGATTTGGGCCTTCAGATATAAGAGCGGATGTAGATGGGCCTGCAACAGATGGGATGATATATGGGACTATGAATATTTCATCTAGGTCTGAAAAAGGAGTGAAATTGTTAAGCTCACAGAAAATAATAAAAATGAAAAATGGACAAAAAGCCAGCTTTACTTTTGGTGCTCCCCGGTAAGCCATAAGTATGTGCGAGGAAATTGACACTCAATACCCAAAAAATCGATCAGATAGTGACGAACGGCATAAAAATTTATCAAATATATAGCTTACTCAATGTACGTGCATATACAAAATTAGTGCGTTCTTCTTAAACATGCAAAGCTTTTGACTAACATCAGCCGTGGAAGATTATTCAGTAGGACTGGTCTACCATGTCAGCTCAAAATTTATCCAATAATAACATATCATTTCAGTGCACATATATATATATATATATATATATATATATATAATAGGTTGTTTTTATAATTCGATATAATTAAAATTTAAATTAATAACTCACTTTGTCAACAAATGAATCCCTTTAGTACAACCTTATTAAAATATTTAGTTTCTTTTTACCAAATTTTATTTTTAAAAAAAAGAGTTCCTTTCTAATAGATAGATATATATATATATATATATATAGTGGTAGTTTCTCTTTTTTTATTTTCTAAAATAAAAGAAGAAAAAAGAAGAAGAAAAAAGTACCACAACCACTAGTAAGAGAGGTTTAAAAAGAATTCCTATAAATTTAGCATGTTAAGCTCAGAACAATGTATACATATCAATTTTTTTTCATTATATAATTATTGGGTAAAATATGAATTATATAATAGAGTTGTATGGTTTTTGTTTTTAGATGTGATATTTTTAATATGTTTTTCTTAAGTTTAATAATTTTTTTAAATGCTTAAATAACATAAATGACAAAATTATTCTTTAAAAGTATATTAAGTTTATTGATAAGTTTGTAATAAGGGGACTGATTTGTAAGCAAAGTGAGTCATTAATTTAGATTGTAATTATATTGACATACTGAAATTATATATTAATATTAGATGGTCTAACGTGGCAGTCCATCCGGCCGAATTATCTCTCCACAGGAGGAGCTAGGATTTGAAAATAGTGGGGCCAATTCAAAAGGTAGTATAAAATTTTTAAATTATAAAACCTCAAATGCACTACTATTTTCCATTGATGATAAACACTAGTAAAAAAGATCACAAACACTAATTGGATATATTTATAAAGTATTAACATTTTATACTAAAATTTTAATATAACAAAGTTGGTGGTATTGTTTTTTTATTACAAATTGAAGAATAAAGAATTTTATACTGAGGGAAATTCAAACTACTCTCACTGATTTTACTATCATTCTGAACTTAATTACCAGAACAAGTGGGGTGGTATTTTTACTATTCAGTTTTATGAGTAACCAAAGCGAAAATGCCTACATTGACTAGAAAGCATTTTATTTTATTTTTATTTTTCCATTTTTATTTTATTTTTCTTTTGGCTGCAAGACGAGCAACATACTTTTCTTTCGTGTCAGCTGTACCGTTGACGAAAACGACGACCAAGACGACAATAGTAGCAATATAGCATCGAGAGCATGAATCCTCAAATGCCAATTAAAATTGCCTAAAAACCGTAAAACATTGTCGACATTTTGTTGTTGGATAGGACTTAGGAGTATAGATGGAGCTACCCATTCCTCAGAAGGTGAAAAAGCTATGGGATTCATGGAATCTCCGGGGTTGTATTCTGGTGAGCCTTATACTCCAGCTTTTCCTAATGCTTGTTGCCTCTTTCAGGCAAAGAAGCAGAAGCAAATTGCTTCTCGTGTTCATCTGGCTGGCTTACTTGCTCGCCGATTGGATCGCTGCTGTCGCTATCGGACTCATCACCAAAGCCCAAGGCGACCCTTGTGACCGCGAAGGAAATCAAGACTTTATGGCCCTCTGGGCTTCTTTTCTTTTGCTTCATCTCGGCGGTCCAGACAGCATTACTTCTTTTGCTCTCGAGGACAACGAGTTCTGGCTCAGACACTTGCTCGGCCTCGTTCTTCAGGTTCTTGCCGCTGCTTACAGCTTCTTTTTGACACTTCCTCATAACCAGCTCTGGTTCCCGACGGCCTTGGTTTTCGTCGTCGGAACCATCAAGTTTGGGGAGAGAACGGTTGCTCTGTATCTTGCGAGCTTGGACCATTTTGGAGAGACCGTCAGGCCAAAGCCTGACCCTGGACCTGACTATGAAGAAACTATGGCAATTTACTCTTCCATGAGGTATGTTCAAGTCCCAATTCCTGAGACCACCGTGCCACCGACCACCACTGGGAATGTTAAAGATCCTAAATTTTCTGCTGATCATCATCATCTTCAGGACGTTTCAGAATCAGATGAATTCAAACTGCTGGAGATAGCTCATGGGTTTTTCCAAAGCTTCAAGGGGCTCATCATTGGCGTCCTTCTCAGCTCCAAAGATCGAGACTCGAGCCGGAGTTTCTTCCTCGGCCGATCTGCAGGCGAGGCGTTTAGATTGGTAGAGAACGAGCTCAACTTCATCTACGATGTACTTCACACCAAAATTGTCGTGCTGCGCAACAGAATTGGATATGCCATTCGATTTTTAAGTTGCTGTTCTGTTTTTGGTGCCTTTTGGCTGTTTCACTTGGCTGAACATAACGGGTTTCGCAACTTTGATACTGTCCTTACTTATTCCTTGCTCGGCGGAGCTATGGTGCAGGATACAATGTCTGTCTTCAAGCTCATTTTTTCTGATTGGACCCTTATCGCCCTCAATAGCAGCTTCAGAATATTTATTCCCTCAATAATTTTGAAAAAATCGAGGTGGTCTGGTTCAGTCTCACAGTATAACATCATAAACTACTGTTTAGATCAACGTCCAAAATGCCTCTACAACTTGGCTGGCTATCTATATTGTCAGGGAATTCTGCAAAACATGAAAATCTGGCGGTGTCAATCCTCCGAGACCGTCGATCCGAAACTCAAACTCTTTATTTTCAATGAGCTGAAAGTGAAATCTTTGGCTGCAAACAGCTTGAGAGCTGCAACCGAAGCATGTTCACAGAGAGGTATGTGGGCTCTGTTGCAGAATTCCAACAGCTACAGCAAACTTAAATGGAGCATCTTGGAGTTTCAGTATGCCGAAAGCTTACTTGTCTGGCATATAGCTACTGAACTCTGCTATCTAAAGGGCAAGAGCACAAAATTACCAAATCGAAAGGCCAATTCAAGCGTTGCTGTTGATGATGATAGTAAAGAAATTTCCAAGGTCCTCTCAGATTACATGTTCTATATAATGGTTGCACAGCCTGCTATGGTGGCATCGGTTATGGGAAATTGGCACATAGCATTCCAAGATACTTGTGCAGAGGCCAACAGATACTTCAATAAGTTTTCAAGATTTGATCATTTGGAAGCCAGCAATAGGATTTTTGGTGTGAAAACAAAATCCAGACCTGCTGCTGTGAAAGGAAATGTAAGTAAATCGGTGTTGTTCGATGGATGTATACTTGCGAAAGAGCTTATGAATCTTGATACAGATCCATGGAAGCTAATGAGCAGAGTGTGGTTGGAATTTTTGTCCTATGCTGCTATTAATTGCAGACCAATTGTCCATGCTCAGCAACCCAGCAGGGGGGGAGAGCTTTTGACTCTTACTTGGTTGTTAATGAATCATTTGGGATTGGGGACACAGTTCTTTGAGCATGAACAGCAAGCTGGAACAAAGATGGTGGGAGTGAAGTAATTAATGGGAAATAAATTCACCCAACAAAATATATATATAGATTGGTAACATTTTTCCTAGTCTTTTCCCATGACTTTTCTTTTTATGTTCAGTACTCGTGGGAAAATCTATGTACACAACTTTTTCTTCCTTTATCTCACTATTAAAGAGAAGGGCAATAATTTTGACTGTTAGTTTGTTTGCTTTTCTTTTCTTTTTTTTGGTAAAATTGTTTGCTTGTCTTTTCGCATGACTTTTTCATATATAATTTCATCGAATCTTTCTTAGGGACTTGATTAGATTTTGAGTTTTGACAGAAAGCATGTTATCAAGTTAAAAGTTGGTAAAAAAAAAGGTTTTGTGATAGTATGATAAATTAATCACAAGCTGTACGTTAACAAAAATATGTGACATTCCTCTCATTAACAAAGGAATTAAAACAAATCAATCAATTTTCTGTCCTCAAGCAGACAGTCTACCAGTCTGCTATAACATGCCCACTCTCTTAACACTTTCTCGGAACTGTCTATTCTTGTTTAGTTTAGAACTTTCGAAGTCTTTGGAATAAGATTTCCATTGATATAGTTTGGACTAAAATTTTTGGTGACTTTTCAACCAAAGGCAGCCCCATTTTACCCAAAATAAGAATGAATGGATGGGTTCATGGAAAATTCCTTTTTAGACCCCTTGACTGATCAGAGCATAGAGCCGGGTCTTTACCAACTCTTCAATTTTTTTTTCTTTTAACTTTTCCTTTTTTGGGCGTACTGAGAGAGGTTTGTCTTTCTCCACTAGAACAGAACGAAAGATAGAGCAAGCCAAAACAATTATAAGTCCTTTCTCTAGTATTCAGAATCGATTCCATCTTGTCCACATTAATTTTTTTGACATTCATTAACTTGCAATTAGCAATGTCGACCACATCCAAAGGAAGCTATCCTTCTACTGCTTCTTCCTTTGAGTCTCCATACGTGTCTATCGAGCTTCTTTCCTACTTGAAACCTGAGCAAAAGACACCGTTTCAGGTATTCAGAGAAGTCGTCATGCCAGAATTTAAGCGGCATTTATCAAACGGCAAGCAACTCCTTCCACCGCCTGAAGAACACCACACCGGCAGCAGCGCAGCCGAGGAGGATTCCGGGAACCATTCAAATTTGGTTGCAGTGTTCGATGAAATTCAGAGAGACGTCAACTACATCAAGAAGGCGTGTGGGAAGCTGGAGCGGTGGGAAGCACGCGTCAACTCCACAATTAAAGATTTAGTGTTTCAGAGCTTGGACGACGCTTTTAAAGAAAGAATGAAGACGACGTCGTCGTCGTCCGCCAGAACCCGGTTTCAGGTTCAGCAGGATAAGCTTCTCAAGACTCGCAGAATCATCTCGGATTTGAAGAATTCGATATGTTCGCAGCCTGAACTGGTCTCCTCGGTCGATCTGGATTCGGACAGCTTTAAAAGCGCTAGCTCGTCCATGACACGGCACAGGATAGTCAATTGGCCTGTCCAACTGCCGGCAGTCCACATAGGCAGAGAAATCGCTAAGGTATCAACTTTCGAAGAAATTCAGGCAATATACAATGGTCTTGATGTTACGAAAAAGCTGTGCTTGCTGTGCTTCTCTGTTTTCCCTGAAAATGCAATCATAAAGAAGAAAGTTCTGGTTCATTGGTGGGTTGGAGAGGGATTTATAGACGACTCTTCCTCATCCAGTGCTGATCAAACAGCAACTGTGGAAGAGATGGGAAATGGGTATTTCAAAGATTTCATTGGGAAACGAATCATCCACCCCGTCTACAAGAAGAGGAGGCCAGGCGCTGCTGACAGCTGCAAAATGGACCCTTTTATTCGTCACGCCGTAATCGATCTCGCTGAGAGAGCAGGGTTTGTTAATTTTGACAGCGATGGAAATCCCACTGCCAAATTCACTGATTCTCGGAGGGCATTTCTGGTGAGAACCATAGAAGGGTCATCTACTGAGGAGTTAACCAACAGTTTTCATTTGAAACAGGAAAATGTTCAGACACTGTTCAATGTGAGCGAGACTAATTTTGGTTTCAGGCAAGAATGGTTCTCGAAGATGAAGTATGTGAAAGTTCTTCAGCTGGGTAAGTGGCAAAGCTCGGTTAAGCATCTCATTGAAGTGAACGACAGTGGGTTCTTGAAAGGCTTGAAGAAAATGAAACAGCTTAGGTACTTGAGCCTTCGGGGAGTGTCCAGAATCACAGAGCTTCCTGATTCAATTTGCAAGCTTAGGAATCTGAGGATTCTGAATCTCAACGGGTGCAGAGATTTAGAGAAACTCCCAGATGGGATCGGATCGCTTGAGAAGCTGACACACTTGGACATGTATGAATGCTACTTGATAAGCCACATGCCTAAAGGACTTGCCTTGCTCTCAGAACTCCAAGTCCTGAAAGGCTTTGTGATTGGAAAACCAAGTTCTGGAGGAGACCAGTGCTGCTGCAAGTTGGAGGATTTGACAAAATTGAAGAAGCTAAAGACGTTGAGAATCCATGTAGATAAAAGCTCTCTTCAGAAAGATCAAAAGCAAGAGCTAAGCTGTTTGGATCAGTTCGAAAAGCTGCGGTCGGTATCAATATCTTGGTCGAGGATTTATGGTTTGTCACCTCCACAAAAGAACTTTCAGAGGAGGATTACAAAGAGGTTGAGAAGTACAATAAAATCAATGAGACATACAAAAGCGCTTCCTTCTTGTTATCCCTCACTCCCAGTTCAATTAGAGAAGCTGGACCTACATTATTTCCCTGAATCTACAATGCGTGGCTGGTTGATGCCGGATCGGCTGCAGAAGCTAAAGAAGCTGTATATCAGAGGAGGAGACCTCTGTGATCTGGGGCAGGAAAAGTGTCCCCAATTGCCATGGACTGTCAAGGTTTTACGTCTGAAATTCTTAAGTAAATTGCACATGGAGTGGCGAGAAGTGAGAGCTTTGTTTCCCAGCTTGGTGTACGTGGAGAAATTCAAATGTCCTCAGCTTAGTTTCTTTCCATGCGATCAGAGTGGAGTATGGGAAAATGCAGCAGATCATACAAATTAAACCAGGAATTACTAGGAGATTGATTTATTGTTACTAAACGTCAGTGATTTTTTTTATTTTTATTTTTTAACATTATTTCGGATAGTCATTTTCTTATTCTTTGATTTAATTTTGTGCAGTTTATGATCCAGTTTGGCTTTTAAAATGAACGAAATTCATGATTGTTAGACTAAAATTTTGGTAATGCATGATACATGGTCATGGTCATTTCTTCTAATAGGGTAATTTAAGAAGGTAGGTGGTCATGTTGAAGAGTAATTCATTAAGTAAAAGGCTATATACTTCCGTAACTATTCGGTGGAAATAGATGCTTGATTGCTATATTAGTATCCAACTCATATAGTATTGGGAAAAATAAATAAATAAATAAAGAGACGGTACAATACCTCCAGAAATTTCTACAAAATAAACTCACATTTAGTAATTAAATTTGATATAGTACACCATGAGTTACAAAATCTGGGAAGAACTAGAAATTCTTAGAAATCTTTTTACGGAAATGGGTTCCAAAGCAAAAGAGATAACAAAAACAGATTGGGAAGTGATAAAGGAATGAGAGAGTTAACATCGATACCAAGGCATTTCCTTCTCAGCCTCTTCTTGAAATACTACTACAATATAAAAGAGGTCATATATGGTGTCCTTTAATTTTATATAAACATCGGTGTTTCGAGATCACTGACGTTGATACACTAAAACGACGGTTATTAGCTTTGGGAGCAATAAAGACGATGGTTCGTCGTATAAAAAAAGTATAAACGACGGACCATGTAAACAAATACGTCGCTTCAGGTAAAGAACTGACGTTTATATTTGCACCTTATACGTCGATAACACATGTTTTGGTTGGCAATTATAAACAATGGTTCTTCCTGAATCGTCATTTTTATTATAGGTTATATACTACAGTTCTTTACTGGAATCATCGTTTATAATGCCATCAGACACGTGGATGACACATGTCTTGGTTGGCAATTATAAACGACGGTTTTTCCTTAATCGTTGTTGTTATAGGTTATAAACGACGGTCTCTTGCTTGAACTGTCGTTTATAATTCTATCAGACACATGGATGACATGTGTCTTGGTTAGCTTTTATACACGTCGGTTCTTGAAGGAACCGACGTATTTGTCTTCCACATACATGTCGGTTTTCAAATCAAACTGACGTGTATGTTGATTTGTCCACATGGTGTTCTAAAATTAAGCCTACAACGCCGGTTTAAACAGTTGCAAAAATAGTCATTATAAAAAATATAGTCGTTGTAATTTGTTGAGCTTATATAAGCATTTTCTTCCCAATTAAATTAACTTATAATTAAGAAAAAGTCTCTTCATTTGTCTCATAATTTTCTTTCAAGTGCTTTTAGTAGTGATTAGAAATATTCAAATAACATTCATCCAAAATTTTAGACATTAGTTTATTAAGATTGAAGTTGATTGTCATTAAAAAGTTCACCATCGAGAGGTAAGTAATTTTATACATAAAATTACATTAAATATTTACTTAATTGCATGATCATTTAAATTAAGTTAGTTATATAATTTTTTGCATTTTTTTATGTATTCATTTTTTTATAATTGTTAGGTTATTTTATATTTAAATTCCGCAATCATATATATATATATATATATGTTGTGTTTTTATTAAATTATTTTGCTTGTTTAAACATTTGATATGTTAATCTCATATAGTATTGTTGTTTATTGCATATTTATGTTGTTGTAGTTAATTTTAGAATATAGTAATATATTAATATTAATTTGTCTTATATTTGTTATTGTCTCTATATTTATTTATTTATTATTGTCTATTTATTTATTTATTATTAATTTGCTAATTATTAAATGTTGTTTAAAGTATTAGTAATATATTATTTATAATCTATTTTAAATAATTTTTGTTTAAATTAGTTTTAATTAATTGTTGTTCAATAGATAAAATGGACAAATTATGGATAATGACATATAGGAGAACCGATGCATTTCAAAAGGGTTTTGAAATTTTTTTAGAATTTAGTGAGAAAAGTGCAAACAAATATGCTAAAAGTCGATGCCCTTGTATGAAATATGATAATTTATTTTTTAGCACTATTGAAGAAGTGAAAGGACATAAATATTTTAAAGAGTTTAGTACGAATTATCGTAAGTGGATTTTACATGGAGAAGATGTGAAAGGATATCATGTAGATTGTTCTAGAGTTAATAAAATTAGTAAAAGTAATAACACTGAAAGTCATTTTACCCACATAAATACGGATGATGAAGATGTAGTGGGTAATAATATTGACATGGTGAATGATGCTTGTGACAAGTTCGTGGATAATTCAGGTGAATTTAAGAGGTTGTTGGAGGATGTAGAACCTCATTTGTATCCGGGTTGTACGAACTTTACCAAACTATCTAGTTTGGTAAAGATGTACAACTTGAAATCGAAATATGGTCTTTCAGACAAAAAATTTCTGAATTATTAAAGTTGTTGTGGGAAATGCTACCGTGCAATAATGTTTTGCCATATTCTATGTACAATGTGGAAAAAAAAACTTTGACAAGATACATTGTTGTCACAACAATTGCATTCTTATCGAAAAGAGTATACAGCGCAAGAAAGTTGTCCTAAATGTAGAGCATCGAGGTGAAAGGAAACTGAAAATGGAAGTAAATGTGTAAATGTCTTTCGTAAAGTCATGTGGTATTTTCCACCCATTCCACGGTTCAAGATGATGTTTCAAAGTGTTGAGACAGCTAAAAATTTGACCTGGCATGCAAATGGACGAAAGGTTACAGTTGGCAAGTTAAGTCATCCGGCCGATTCACCATCTTGGAAGCTATTTGATTGCTTGTGACCTAATTTTGGTAATGAATGTCAAAACTTAAGGCTTGAGATTACAGCTGATGACATTAACCCACATAAGCATATGAGTTCTCAATTTAGTTGTTTACCTATGCTTACAGTTACATATAATATTCCACAATGGTTATGTATGAAGCAGATGTTATAATGTTGATAGTGTTGATATCTGGACCAAAGTAATTTGACAAAATGATATAGATGTTTATCTGCAGCCATTGATTGACGATCTGAAGCAATTGTGGGGTGAGGGGGTCTGAACTTGGTATGCATGTAAGCGATAATTTTTCACATTGCAAGCAATATTATTGTGGACTATAAATGACTTCTCCACAAATAGTAATTTTTTTGGTCATGCCACTAAATGATATTTTGCTTGTCCTATTTGCAGTGAGAACACGTGTGCTCAAAGTTTAAAAAATGGTAGAAAAATGAGTTATTGCAGACATAGGAGGTTTCTTCCAAGTGATCATCATTTTCGAAAGCAAAAGAATACTTTCATTGGATTTCAGGAGTTTTGTCCAACTTCTCTACCTATGACGGGAGAAGATATGCTTCAAAAATTTGACTCTAAGTCATTTGAAAGTGGTAATAAGAGAAAAAAATCTACTACTAATCGAGATTGCTAGAAAGAAAAGTCTATATTTTTTGAGCTTGAATATTGAAAGTCATTATATGTGAGATGATAGGCATAAAATTTTAATGTTTTTATGCCACTTTTTATATTGAATTTAAGCTAGTTTTATGATTAATTGTTGATGAAAAATAATTAATTACTGTATTTTTTTTTCAGTAAAAGAAAGACAAATGCTGGAATTACTGTATTTCTGCACAACCTTTACTGAGAAAATCATATCTGGAGCCACACTTTGAGGTTTTGTGAGATTCTAGTTGCAAATGATTCCTTGTTCACTAGGCTTTAATACTGTGAAGTTTCATTGCAAATAGTAGTGCCAGTTTGATTTACAAAATCAATATTTTCAACAGTTGCGGCAGATTTACACCATTTCAGAAAAATTAGAATTTGAGTGTCTTCCAGGTGTCCAAATTGTGGAAATAAGATATTACTGGAAAGATAAGATAGACCTGACTTTTGAAACCAGAATCAATGAATTATAAGTTGATTTGGTCATCCAAAAGGTACTTGGAATCTTCTTGGTGGTCAAGGAAGATATAAAAAGAAAGTATTTTGACTTACTTGGATGCTTTTGATGGTTGGAGTGCCATGTCACCACACTTTAGCCATGTGTACGAAATTTTCCACATCATATGCCACATGGAAGGTCAGATTATTCTAATTATATTAATTGGAATAATATCTAGACTAAAAGGAATTAGAGTTGCATATTAATTGGATTCCTAAAGAGATTATGAATGTTTCGTTATCTCTAGTGTGAACATAAGACACAATTTACTTTAAAATCCTTGAGGTGGCCAGCCATACTAGGCAAAATAGGAGTTGGAGATTGAGTTTACATATTATCTCCTATATTCTTTAGGTTTTAGAAGGGTTTTAGGGTTAAACATCTTCTAAACATTCCCTATAAATACCATGCATTGCTAAAGGGAAAACACACCATTCACCACCAGCCCTCACAGCTGGACATTTTTCACACACAATTCACACCACCAGCCCTCACGGCAACAGTCCTTCCTCTCCAACCGCACACCCTTGCTCTTATTATCTTCATTCTCACCGCAAAACAACAGCTTTATTTAAGGTTTTATATTCAGTTTTGAGTGTTATTTCATAGTAAGATTGTGATACACAAGGCCTAGTGCAAGGGAAATTCAGCTAGCCATTGGAAGAGTCAACCTTGTGACTTGGATCATAGTTTGGAGAAGCCAAGAGGAGAAGATTGAAGAATTGAATCAAACAGCCATCAACTTTGGATTTGATCTCTTTACTCTTATTTTCTTTTCTATTTAAACTATGTTATCTCTTATTTATTTGATGGATAATTTAGGGATGATGTGTAGTTAATTTTTCTATGAGGATTATGATGTAACCCTATTATCAATATTTAGTGTTTAATGCATGTTTGAGTTTGATTCATGCTTAAGGTTAATATTTTATTGTATTTCTTAATGCTTCCATGAAAAGGTGGATTGATTAAGTATTTATATTGGCTTAGAAATAAGGGATATAAGTATGGATGGGCAATAAAATACATGATTATAGAAATATTGCATGCCTTAGTGACAACTTTAACATGATTTATTGGATTTTCATGTCTTAGGGCTTAAATTTCCGTATTTATATTAGGGATAATTAAATACGCTGTGTTTACTAGATTAGAATGCATTGAGAAATCAACTTCTAGTCATATGTGGTTAAAAAGGGGTTAACCTATGAATCTATAATGCATTAAGGCTAAATAGGAGTAATAGTGGTGAAGTCATAATCCTTGTTTTATTAAAATCTTGATAAACTAATTGCTGCCTTGCTTTTGTTTTTATTATTGCTTTCATTTTAATTCATGCTTGGTTACACAACAACAATCTTTCAAAAAAACTCTCTTTTAAGTTTCAAAGTTTAATTTACAATTTATTTAATTTCAATAACTAGAGACATTATTCTTCATAGGATCGATACAGGTTTTTTTAATTTTAAACCACTTTATTACTTGTTGATTCGTGCACTTGTGAGTTAATCTAAAATATACCACAACATGAGACATAACTTAGATGTCATGCATATTGAGAAAAATGTATGTGAGAGCATTGTTGGCACTTTGCTTAACATTCCTGGAAAAACAAAAGATGGACTTAATTCTCGGCTAGATTTGGTCGAAATGGGCATAAAAAGTGATTTGGCTCTTGTTGTTGAAGAGAAAAAGACATATTTACCACCTGCATGTTACAAATTATCCAAGGAAGAAAAGAAAATTTTTGCAAGTATTTGGCAAATTTAAAGGTTCCTAATGGCTACTCTTAAAATTTTAGGAATATTATGTTGATGAATGATTTAAAGTTGAAAGATATAAAATCTCATGATTTACATACATTGATGCAACAATTGATGCCTGTTGCAATACGATTAGTCCTCTCAAAAAATGTCAAACATGTGATAATAAGATTTTATTTTTTCTTCAGTGCTATATGCAAAAAAGATATTGATGTTTCAAATTTGGACATTATTCAGACAGATCTTGTGAAGACGTTGTGTTTACTTGAAAAGTATTTTCCTCTATCTTGCTTTGATATAATGGTTTCATCTAACTGTTCATTTAGTTCAAGAAGTGTGATTGTGTGGGCTAGTTTACTTTCAGTGGATGTAGTCTTTTGAAAGATACATGAAAATGTTGAAGGAGTATGTTCACGATCATTATCGCCCATACGCCTGCACTGCGGAGAACTACATTGCTAAGGAAGCAATCAAATTTTGTAGCGAGTATCAACAAGGCATTCATGCAATCGGGAACCCACATGGCCGTTACTACAATGTATGAAAGATGATACTGGTGATCCTTTGAAGGGTGGAACTAGAATCAATATTACCTGTATACTATGAGAGCAAGTACATCTCTACATACTTTCAAATACATCCAAAGTACAACATTACTTCAAGTAAATTTTATATTTTTTATTGAATATTTATTTAAATATTGGTTTATTATAGTCATTAACATTATTAGTTTTACCATTTGAAATAACTTTGGTTTGCTTTAGGAAACATATGGAAAGTTTGAGGTGTGATATTCGTAACAAAACAAAAAATGCAAAATGGTTTCAAGATGAGCAAAATCGCACTTTTATTGCATGGTTCAGAAATGAAGTAAGTTTAACATTGTTACTTTTACTGGACAATTTCAAGAGTGGTGTTTTCATACACATTGTTACATATTACATAGTTGACGCATTTACTAATATTATAGATTCATTTTTTCAGATCCAGAAGGAATTGAGTGAACCAGATAGTAATATGTCACAAACATTGAGATGGATAGCATTGGGACCACGTTTTGAAGTAATGACTTATTAAGGCTACGACATCAACAGGATTCAATACCATACAATTGGAAGAGACAAGAAGCGCGTTACACAAAATAGTGGAATAAGCTTAGTGGCTCAAATGATGCAGTATGCAAGTGCAAAAGACGACAATCCAAAATTCACCGATATGTCATTCTATGGTATAGTGGTTGAAATATGGGATGTGAATTACATTAAATTTTGAATCCCGATGTTCAAATGTGATTTGGTTGACATCAAGCATGGTATTAATAAAGATGATTGCGGATTCACACATGTCAACTTCAACAAACTTGGTCACAAATCTGATCTATTTATTTTCGCTTCCCAAGCAAAATAAGTATTTTATGATGAGGATCCTTGTGATTCACAATGGTCGGTAGTATTAAGCACTATTCATTGCATATAGATCAGAATCTTCTGAAGTGATGCATTTCGAGACATTGCTTTGATTCACACTCAATTTGCTTCGTAAGTACCTAATGAAGAGAGCGCTGCAGATGATGAGGACTGCGAGGAAATTTGTGTTCATAATGATTGTACCGTAATTTGGACTAAAAATAAAGAATAATGGTTTTTATGTTTCATTTTGTTTAATAAATAACTTTCGTTTAATAAATATAATATTTATTTTTTTGTTATATATATTAATTTATATCAAATATATCCTAACCATAAATAGTAATAAAAAGAAATTCAACTATAATATTTTAATTATAGTTGAATTAATTATTTATAAAATATTATTAATTGTTATACAAATATGAAAATTACTAATTGTTTGATAAAAATATGAAAATTATTAATTATTAAATATGAAAATTTTAATGTCAACTATAATTTTTTTTTTTGTGTAATTTGTTTACAGGAAAAAATAAAATAAAGGTGGTTGGACCAAGCGCCTAGGGTGGAATCTAAATAGACGCCTAGCATGAACTACCCTTGCTGGGTAAAAAAAAAAAAAAAAAAGGTAAAAACGACAATTCCATAGACAAAATCGTCATATTTATCCAAAATGGCATCGTTTGGAGTAAAAATGACGGTTTTTCTCTGAAACTGTCATGTTTAATCAAACTAGGTAAAAACGACAGGCCTGACTCTAGAGCCGTCATTTTTAGTAAAACGGTGTCGTTTTGCAAGTGTGTTTTATAGTTTATACGTCTCTTCCTTTCTCCATTTCTCCCATTGCTCCAGAAACCCTAAGAACCCAAGTCGCAGTCGTTTGTTCATTTTCTCCATTTTGGTCTGATTACTGCTTCATTTCACGGAATATTTGTTATTTTTCAACCTAAAAACCTTAAGGTGAGTACTTGGCAATCTTTTTAATTTTTTTTTAACATATTTCACGGAATGCATTATTGTGTATATGTATGAACCCGTGCATATGTATGAGCTCGTGAAAATTATTGGATGTTAGTATTACCTGTGCATATGTATGAAGTCGGATGTTAATTTATGAAAATTGTGTAAAAATTGTATATATATTGTTGTAGGTTAATTTATTATTGTTGGTTTAAGGGGTCAAATTTGGGATTGTTCATTGTTATAGGTTAATTTATATATATACTTGGAATTTTAAGTATGGTGCGAATTGTTTGAGATTTTAGAATTATTTGATTTTACGATGGGCCTAAGACAATTAAAAACGATGGATTTGTATATATGTTATGGCGCAGATTGTTTTAGATTTTGGAATTATTTGATTTTACGACGGCTCTAACACAGTTAAAAATGACAGATATGTATATATGCTATTATTTAATTTGTGAATTGATATTGACATTTTTTTGTTAATTTGAGAATTGATATTGGCATTTTTTTTTGTTCATTGTTAATTTGTTAATTGTTATTTTATTATGTTTTATAGATATGGATCCAAATGATACTCCAACTAACAACCCTAATGATCAAGACTCTTCCTCAAGTAGGAAGCAAAAGAAGGGTAGAGGACCGACAAAGCTACTCGATGTTCTCAAACAAATTACTAGTGGCGAATTTGGCCCCATAATATACAATGAGCACGGGGTTGGAGTGAATAAACCCAGCCAAGTATAATCTAGATATGAAGATAGTTTGACTCAAGCTATGATACCGATAAACTACAAAAGTTGGAACGAAGTTCTAAGTGAATTGAAAGATACATTATGGGAGTCAATAAAGATAATAATACATTTTAGTTTTAATTAAATTTTTTGGTTGATTAATTTTTTGTCAATATGATCATATTACAAATTAATAATTTCTTATGTGGAAGCTTTTAGGAAATAACGACTCACTGAAGCACAAGACTTTGATGGATTGTGCTGAAAAATGGAGGAGATTCAAAAGTTTCATGTACACAAAATTTGTACACTCCTACCAACAAACAAGAAACATGGAATCTTTTGATGTCATCCCCAAAAAAATTATAAAATTATTTCACAGAACCAATGGGATGAATTTGTACAACAGCAATTAATACCTGAGTGGGCAATAAATAGAAATTCAACTTGTGAATTTTTTTAAATTAAACTACTATTAATGTGTTATGTAATTAATGTTCATTTTCAATCTTGTAGGAACTTCATAAGCAATGCTCAGAATTAAGAAAAAGAAACATGTACAATCATCGTCTATCATGTATTGGATTTGTATGGGCAGAGTACAATAAGGTGAGTGTTTAATTACATTTACATTTTGGTTAAATTGTTTTAATTTATTTTTAATAATATTTATTTGTTTTAATTTAATTTGTTTCCTATTTGAGTAGAAGTTGTGATTGGGCACCAATGAATTACTTTTCCGATGTGCTCTATAGACATTGAGCTAGGAGAATAAGGAGGGAAAGTTCCTTACACATGCGCTTGCAGAAAAGATTGTATGCAAAATAATTTTGTGAATATTAACTTTTTAATATTTCATTTATATTAATTAATTAGGCAATATTTGCATTAATATTTTCATGTTTTATAAATATTACAGGATGATTTACGGGAGAGAGTAACTGCTAGGGAGCTAAACATCGATTTGAATTTGCCCAATGATATCCTGACTCACGTGTTGGGTACTCCTAAGCACAAAGGTTGAGTAAGGAAAAATGGTAAATTGGTAACTCTTACTGAGTACTGGCACCTTCCACGACAAAGAACCCAGCAAACAAAAGAAAAGGAAAGTGTGAAAGATGAGCGGATTAGACAACATTTTGAGGTCATTAGCAACCTCTAAGAGAGTAATACATTGCTGTCTACACAGCTGGTCAAGACACATGATGACTTTGTGACCAACCCTAATCCAAATTTCATGATTGATCAGTACCTGAAAAACATTTGGGTGGTCACTACTATTCCTGATGAGGCGCAACATCTCAGTACTTCCCAAGCACCAGTACATCCAGATCCCTATCCCATGACACCTACAAAGGTAAAAAAAATTACTTAGTAATCCCTAAAAATTAATTAATTGTTGTTTTAATATAAATTTAACTTATTTATTTTGCAAGGCAACAGTGCAAGCTTGCTATATGCACTAGAGAGAATAAAGTTGCAACTGGATTGATGTACCTTATGACCAATCCAGAAGCAGTGTGCCATGGGATACGATTAGAGGATAA
The DNA here is from genome assembly GCA_003254975.1 of Ochetophila trinervis. Lineage (NCBI taxonomy): Eukaryota > Viridiplantae > Streptophyta > Magnoliopsida > Rosales > Rhamnaceae > Ochetophila > Ochetophila trinervis. Next base: position 28,361 of record QANX01001375.1, read on the forward strand.
AAATGTGTAGGTCAATGTTGTGGAGCCATTGGTCCTTGAAGCAGCCCTACCTCTTCCATTTTTTGACATTACATTGGTAGGAAAAGTTGTGAGGTCATTCTGTCCATGGCCTAGATATTTAGTCATTTTTACCAGAAGAATAGGTAAATATTTATGTTTTAATTGTTGTTTAATAATTAAGTTAATCATGGTTGTTATTTTTAGTAATTTTCTAACATTTATATATTTTACCATGTGGAGATATCAAAATGAGCATCAAAATGCAAGGCAATAGCTCATTCAGACTCGAACAGTATGCCACATTCGTGTCATTCACGGGCATCTCCATTGGCCAATGAAAGTTAATGCGAAATTTTCACCGATGACCTGCCACCAAAGCTGAGGTTTATGAAGATGGTAGCTAGTAGCTTCTTCAACCAACCAGGTGTCATGCAGCTTCAATTCAACATGGGGAGGAAAGTGATAGGCAATTCTCATCTTAGAGTGCTGACATATGACGATATCGACATATTTTTTCAGATGCAGAACTTGGGTGTAAACTGCGTCTTGCTCTAGATAAAGTATTGCTCATTAATATTTGAAGTTATAATTTATTTGATTTTTAAAATCTACTTTAATTATATTTGTCATGACTTTTTCTTGTAGGAAGCTGTATAAACATATGATCCGCATTTCAAAGATTTTTCTATTTGGTTTTATTGATCTATGTGTAGTGCAAAGTGTTGGACATGATATGTTCGCATCACAAGCTGATAAATTCGTTCGATGGTGGAAAACTTATTATGACTTCAATAGGATATGGTTTATTCTATTTCATTGTAGGTATGATTTAATTATATGCATTATTATTACTTTCTTATATATGTATATATATATATACATATATACATTATATTCTAAATATTGTATTTTATTTTAGTGCTCATTGGACACTTGGTGTCATGGACCTATACTTAGGGTGGCTTGGTTTTTGATTCCGCCAACACCAAAGCTTGAGATGATTTCAAGCAACTATTAAATAAGTAAATTTTTAAAATATGTAAGTCAATTTTAGTGATTAAATTTGTTTTTGACAATTTTTTTAATTTGTAAAATGATAGATATATAGATCTTGGAACTTATGGAATGAGCCAAATGTGCAAAAATCGAAGAATAAAACATTGAATTGGCGAGGGGGAAAGAAAAAATATATTATTTATTTATTTCATTAATGTTAAAGTATTAGAAATTGTGTATATTAATATTTTAATTTAAGTTTTTGTAGGCACCATTGCAACCGACACATCATGAGTGTGCATATTATGTATGCATGATGATGAGGAAAATAATAAACATCGATTCATATAAACCACAGTCTCAATTACATTCTACTGTAAATATAATTTTAGCATCATTTTAAATTTATATATAATATTATGTTTAAAATATATGNTGCTCTTACCCATGCACTATGAGAGAAGTATATCACTACATACTTTGTGTTTGGGTACAAGACTTTGTGGATGAATTTAAAAAGTTATGTGCATATTTTCTTGAAAGAATTTTTAATCCTTCAAAATTCTTAGATGAGTATGCATGAGTAGTTAAATAAATGTATGACACTATTAGTTTGGTTTAATTAGTAACGTTATTTTAATTAGAATTGTTTACAATTTTGTATAATTTAATGTAAATAAATTTATTATTTGTATAACTTTTTTTACTAGTGATTATATTTTGCAATTGAAAATATATTTTTAAATAAAAATTTATTAAAAAAAATTATTTAATATATAAAAGCCCATATATATATTTATATATATACTGAAAATCAAATTAAAAAAAAAAATACACGACGAGCCTTGTCTAGAACCAACGTTTATACCCTAATTTATAAACATCGATTCATGCAATACGCTGTTGATTAATGTCAAATATAAACGACGAGCTCGACTAGATCCACCGTTTATACCCTAATTTATTAACTTCGGTTCATGCAATATGCAGTCATTTTAATGTCACATTATAAGCAACTGAGCTTCTTCACCCCTGTTGCAAGATTCAACGGTGGAGGCCACTGGAATGGGCATTTGGACCTCTAAGATGTCTTATATTTGGAAACCCCTTGAGGAAGAGAGAGATTCCCCATCTCAAATGGAGACAAGGGAAGGTTGTGGAGGATTTGGCGTAAAGAATTTGTGCGTAGTCCCAATTTAGGTTGCATGGCATTTGGGTGGAGATGAGGAATAAAACGAGGTGCCTTCAGCAAAGAAGTTAACACCCCTCATTTCTGTAGAAGGCACAAATCCAGTATTGTATTATGCATCTACCATGTTGTAATAAAATTGCTTACGATATCACAGTAGAAATCATAACAAAAGATCTAGCGATCGGAACAAACAACATTTTAAAAACTAATTAGTTTCGTGCATACTAAATGATGCTCAAAATTGAAACTACTGCTGTAATAAATTTTCCATTGATCATTAAGCCTCCACGACAAGATATATATAATAAAAAATAAAGATCCTTCATAATCCTTAAAAGAAACTTGAAATTGGACTTCAGAAAACCCCACAAAACCATAGCACAGGGACAATTCAAAAATAGACGATGAATAAATTTTGACTCCTTTTTACATAGGCTACAAAGGGAAGCCAAACAAAATCCCCTTCGGCCAAGTGCACTATCCACCAGAACTTTCCCATGTAGCAAGCTCTAGCAAAACATAGCATGGGATGGAAGAATAATAAACTGTTACCAAATATTTTTAACCAAAAACACAAGTTGTTGTAAATTTGTTAAGAAACCATACATACGTTTGCACAGTAACTGCACCATGCGACGAGTGAGTCCAAACAAGTTGATTTAAAGAAAGCAAATTAACAACCGTTTTTCAAATCCAATCATCAAGACTTGGAAAACTGACCTCAAAACCATCTGGAAATGTCAAATTTCAATATCCATCCAACCAATCCGAAACTTTTGGAATTCATATCCCAAGCTAAAAGTTCTATCACCGTGGAATTAGAAAGAATTTCTCCAACCCAATTATCTTTCCCAAAAAAAGACCTCAGAGTTATGCCCAATAATTAACCTACAATGCAAATAAATAATCTTTTGAATAGAGAGTATGGTTGACCATATAGAATAATGAAGATAATAACACCGATTAAATTTTTCTTTGTACTTTTCACTAAAAAAAAATAAACAAAAAAGGAATCCAACATAACTATCCATGTAATCTTAGTCAAAGAGCCTGATGAAAAAATATTAGATAACCAAGCCCCCAAACTATCTAAGCACAGAACAATTTGTTACTATCTTCCTAATAAGAATAGAGCCTGACCAAATAAAGTTACAAATAGCTTTATTTAACAATTTCAGTAATTGAACATGCCATTTGCAAATACTAAAAGTATGTACAAATTTAGAAGTATTGACACAATTAATAAGATAAACCCACCTTGCATAAGAGAAAGTTCGCCCTTTCTAAGCGTCCAGCTTATTTAGAATAGCATATTCAACAAGTCTCAAAACATCAGTTGTAAAGGTACTACGAGAAAAAAAAAACATCTCAATTAATGAAAGGCAACTGATCAATTTTCATACCAACCTCCAAGCTTAACTTCAAACACCGAGCAGCATAAACAATACTCCAAAATACATAGAAGATTATTCCCAACTAATTATTTGACTCGAAAGTCTATCATAGAAAGATGAGAAAATGCACAATATTTCTTATATTCCACGAACTACATCGACAAAACAGTAACATATCATCCGCATAAAGAAATGGCATAGGAGCATTAATTAATCTATTAGCCGACATAGGATAGAAAACATTCTTGCTCACCATCCATAATAGAGATTCTTAGGAAATCCAAATCTATATTGACAGATCAAAGAAAGCAAAACACAACCAAATTTAACAAGGTTCAGCAATTTGCCTACGTCCTCGGACTCTAATGAGAGTCTATGCTATTATTGATCAAAAAAGTTAGGGCTTATAAATTAGAGAATCGACTAATATTCACGCCACAAAGCCTAATCCCAAATCTCATGATACAACCATTAATCTAAACTCACAAAGAAAAGAAAAATCACTCAGACTCTCTCTCAATAACATATTAGAACCAGAAAACACTTCTGCACTCTGCACTTTCTCTCCTATTCTCTGTAATGGCAGCCGTTCCACATGAGGCTGAGAAGATTCTTTATATCGAAGAGAGATACCTCAAAACAAAACATACCAATGATACGACATTGTTCATTTTAATGAGGCTGGTAGCAAAACGCTACCGTTTTGAACTCTATTTAAATAAGTGAAGCTTTGAGGATTATTTCTTACAAATCTCCACCTAATCCTCAAGCTTAAAACCATAGCATAGACAAACACTTTCCCAATCACTTATTCACCAACATAAATTTAACCTGCTCCAATCCGGAGCAGATCTTTACAAGTATTAAACTTGCTTACCGGTAACACTTTTGTCCCCATATCTGACAGATTGAATTTAGTAGAAATCTTTCCTAACCTAAATACCTGATTTGCTACCAAGTCTCTGATAAATTGATACTTGATTCGAATGTGCTTAGACCTCCTACGGAAGACAAGGTTTTTACACAAGTAAATAGCACTTTGGTTATCTGTGAACATAATTACATCTTGCTTCAAAACTCCAAGCTCCATAAGAAGTCTTTTTAACCATACAGCTTCCTTGGCTGCTTCAGTAGCAGCCATGTATTCAGTTTCTATGGTTGAGAGTGCTACCACAAATTGTAATTGAGACTTCCAATTGATTGCAATTCCCACATAGAGTAAATGCATATGCTGAAATGGATCTCCTCATATCCCTATCTCCAGCATAATCGGCATCAACATATCCCACCAACTCAACATCATGTTATCCTCCTTCATAAATTGAACCCTCATCCTTAGTATAATTGAGATACCTTAGGAGTCCTTTCATTGCTTCCCAATGAGGTCTGCATGGATTTCCCATAAACCTACTTAGCATACTAATAGCATGGGCCAGATCTGGTCAAGTACTTATCATGGCATACATGTCTGATCCCATTGCATTAGAATATGACACTGTCAACATGTCTTCTCTTTCATAGTTTGAGCTAGGACTTTGATCACTAGATAATGTGAGGTGACCTCTAAGAGGTAAATTTGATACCTGATCATTTCCCACAAAAATTCTTGATAAAATCTTATGCAAATAGGATAATTGCAGAAGCTTCATCTCAGATTTCTACATGTTCCTTTCTATTGTGATTCCCAAAATTTTCTTAGCTACCCCAAGATCCTTCATATCAAATTCTAAGTTAAGTAGCTTTTTGACATGTTGAATTGCTTTTACACATGTTGAATTGCTTTTACACTTGGCCCTGCAATCAACATATCATCTACATATAGTAGAAGATAAACTGCCTCTTTCCCTGTTGAATCTTTAAAATACAGACAACTTTCATAATTGCTTCTTATGAAACCAATCTTAGTTATAAAAAAGTCAAAACACTTGTACCATTGCCTCGGAGATTGGTTCAGCCCATACAACGATCTTTTAAGAAGACAAACCAGCTCTCCACATTTTCTCTTAACTTTGAAACCTTCTGGCTGCTTCATGTATATGATCTCTTCGAGCTCTCCATGAAGGAAAGTTGTCTTGACATCGAGTTACTCTAGCTCCCAATCAAATTGTGTTACTAAAGCCGACATTGTCCTAATTGTTGTGAACTTCACTACGAGAGAGAATATCTCATTGTAGTCTATTCCTTCAACTTGGGTAAATCCCTTAGCCACCAGCCTGGCTTTGAACCTAACTGGATATGAATCTATTAGACCTTCCTTAACCTTGTAGAGCCACTTGCAATCTACAATTTTCTAACTAGCAGGAGCATGAACTAAATCCTAAGTCTTATTGATATGAAGAGACTTCATTTCATCTAACATTGCTTCTTTCCACTGTAGAGCTTCCTTTGAATTTATGGCTTCCTTAAATGTAGTAGGCTCATTCTCAGCCAAGTCCTGAAAGGTAACTAGAGCATATGCCATATAGTCAGCCAATCCATATCGTTTGGTGGGTTTAACTTGCATTTTTGCTCTGTCTCGAGTGAGTAAATATCCTGGAGAAGCAAGCCTTTTTTGTCTTGTTGTTGATGTCACTTGATCACTTTAATTACTATCTTCATCTGCTTCTGAAGATACTAATTTCACTGGCTGTGGGGTAGAAGGTTCTAAAATATCTGATTTTTCTCCATCTTGAGGTGTTGGATCTATCTTATCATCTTCCAAACTCTCCATTACAGGAAAAATCTCTATTTGTTTAGTTTCAGCTTTATATGACAAATATGTACCTGCATTGTTAGTAATATTGCAAGGCATAATAGATTCATCAAAGATCACATTCCTACTAATAACAACTTTATAACCTTGTCCTTCTTTCACCCACAACCTATTACATTTAACACTCCTAGGTTCTAGTTTCCCCTCTAACTGGTGAGCATAGGCAGCACACCCAAAAATTCTTAATTTACTATAATCTGGCCTTTTTCCAGAGCATAAGTGTTCAGGTGTTTTAAAATCTAAAACCGTGGATGGTGACAAGTTTATCAAATGCATGGCAGTCATTATAGCTTCCCCCCAAAACAATTTTGGCAAACCAAAAGAAAACAACATGCATCTTACTTTATCAAGCAGAGTTCTATTCATACGCTCAGCTACACCATTTTGTTGTGGTGTGTGCTTCACTGTTTTGTGTCTTAAAATACCATGCATACTACAAAAGTCATCAAGTTGTTTGTTACAAAATTCTAGGCCATTGTTAGTTCTCAAAGCTTTTACAGACTTATTAGTTTGATTTTCAACAAGTAATTTCCATTCTTTAAATCTAACAAAAGCCTTATCTTTGGTTTTTAATAAAAAAACCCAAACTTTCCTAGAATAATCATCAATAATGGAAAGAAAATATTTGTTTCCACTCTGAGTTTGAACCTTAGAGGGACCCCACAAATCAGCATGTAAATAATCCCGAATTGATTTAGACTTAACAGTACTCAAGTTAAAACTTAATCTGTGTTGTTTTCCAAAGACACAATTTTCACAAAAATTTAATTTACTGATCACATCAGCACCAAAAACTTCTTGCTTATTCAAGTAATATAACCCCTTTTCACTTATGTGACCTAACATCTTATGCCACAGTTCAGTTTTATCAACAAAAGAACTCAAACAAGAATTAACAGATCCAATTAAAGTTTTGCCAAGTAACACATACAGACCATTCTTTTTAATCCCTTTCATAGCCACATAGGAACCTTTGGTTATTTTCATCATACCATTTTCAATTTTGCAAGAGAAACCATATTCATCAAGCATGCCAGTAGATATCAAATTTTGTTTCAAACCCGGTACATGTCTAACACTTGTGACTGTTTTAACAGTCCCATCATGCATCTGAATTTTAATATTTCCTATACCAATCACTTGGCATGACTCATTATTATCTAACAAAACTTGACCACCATCCATCTTAGCATAAGACTGAAAATAGTTAACACTCTAACACATATGGAAGAAACAACCAGAGTCTAAAACCCATTCAGACTTCACCTGTTCAGAGGTTACATTCAAAACCTCTGCCTCGATTTGGTCAGTAGAGACTATTGCCAAGTCTCCACTTTCTTGACCTTTCTCATTCTCATCTCTTTTCTTTTTGTAGCAATTCTTAATGAAAATGACCATCCTTCTTACAATAATAGCATTTTCTACCTTTAGTTTTAGAGTTTGACCTAGAGGTATTTCTAAATTTGGTCTTATAATCATTCTGACCCATCTATCTTGTAGGATGTCTTCCACGAATACTAAGGCCCTAATGTTTGGACTCAGTTTTTAATTCTAAATTTCTGGCTCTAAGAGCACTGATCACAATATTAACAGTCAGTATGTCCCTCCCATATTTTATTGCATTCTTTACATCTTTATATAATTTAGGCAAAGAATTAAGTAAAATGACAGAGTTATGTTCATCAGAAAATACCACTTCACAATTAGCAAAATCTAGAATTAATTGATTGAACATATCAAGATTAACCTCTAAGTCTTTAGTGATATCCATTTTATACCCAAAAATTTGTTCAAGAATATGTATTCTATCAGGTAGAGACCTTACCTGATAAAGCTCTACCAATTTGATCCACATCTGTGATGTGGTTTGGACGCTATCCACCTTTCTCAGAACGTTATCCGAGAGGTGCAAGATTGTTGTGCTCAATGCAATCTCATCGACTTCAGCACGCTTATCATTAGAAGTATCGGAAGGATACGAGTTGTCAATTGCCTACGCAATCTTCATTTGAATGAGTACCGCTTTCATTTTCTTGCGCTAAAGAAGGAAATTTCATTTGCCATCAAAGACTTGAACCTCAAATTTTGTAGACCTATCGAAAGCTTCAAGAACCAGAACACCAAGATGATTCTTGAGACAAAATTCGTATAGGGGAGACGAAGACGATGGCTCTGATACCATTGTTAGGAAATCCAAATCTATATTGATAGATCAAAGAAAGCAAAACACAACCAAATTTAACGAGGTTCAGCAATTTGCCTAAGTCCTTGGACTCTAGTGAGAGTCTATGCTATTATTGATAAAAAAAAGTTAAGGCTTACAGATTAGAGAACCAACTAATATTCACACCACAAAGCCTAATCCCAAACCCCATGATACAACTATTAATCTAAACTCACAAAGAAAAGAAAAATCACTCAGACTCTTTCTCAAAAACATATGAGAACCAGAAAACACTTTTGTACTCTGCACTTTCTTTCCTATTCTCTGTAATGGCTGCCGTCCCATATGAGGCTGAGAAGATGGCTTATATCAAAGAGAGAAACCCCAAAACAGAACATACCAATGATAGGGCACCGTTCCTTTTAATGAGACTGGTAGCAAAACGCTAACGTTTTGAACTCTATTTAAATAAATGAAGCTTTGAGGATTATTTCTTACAGAGATCAATTATGAAAATCCTTAGCAATGACAAATAAGAGAGGGCATAAAGGATCGTCTTGACGAACACTTCTTGAGCAAGAGAAGTACTCCATCGGCAAGCTATTCATCAAAACAGAAATTCGAACTGAAAGCATGGTATTATCAAGTAAAAAGCTGTCTATCTTTTTTTCTCCAACATTATTAACTTTGGTAAGACCACATAACAGCATTAAACTGGTGAGGGAGAAATGTACAATACTAAAATGATGAAAACAATGAATTTGAGTAGAAAGTTATGGTTTTAGTCTTAGTCGTTACCTAATATCTAAGGGATTGTTTGGTACGCTGTATTATATTAGATTGTATTGTAATGTATTATATAATACATCTCATGTGTTTGGTGCAAAATTGTATTAAAATGTATAAACAATATGATATTTGATATACTATAGTATTTTATTAGACTATTTTATTAAAATTTAAAAATTTTAACTTTTAACTAAAATTTTAATTTTGAACTTTTATTAAAACTTTTAAATTTTATTTTTTTAACTTAATTAAAGTTTTTAATTTTTAATATTAAACTTTTTAATACTTATCATTAGTGAGTTTTAAAAATATAAAAAACAAATTAATAGTAGATATAACTTAGATTGTGGGTTTTACTTTTGCTCTCTTATTTTTAAGATCGGCTAGCAAAAATTGTAGACAAAACAATGAAAATTACAAATATAATCTAAAATGACGATATAAAAGAATATATGTTTTCAATACTAACAAATTTACCATTTGGCTAGCGGAAAAAATAAAGTATAAAAAAATTCAAAAATTTGATAGTAGATATGCTCCAAAAAGAAAAAAATTAAAATAAAAGTCTGTATAGAAAAATCTACATGTGCAAAAAAAGAAATAATGAAATGTATTATTTAATACAAAAAAATTTTGATGTATTAGTTATACATCATATCTTGTATTACAAAGTTAAAATGTATTATATAATTATATACGAAACTAACATCAAACACAGTACTAACTAAAATTAATACATTATATCTAAATAATACATCTCTATACATGTCACCAAACGGAGCCTAATTGTATTAAAAGACACTGTAAACCTTACCATCAACAATAATGGTCAAGAATAAATAAATAAAAAATAAAACAAAACAAAAAACAAATAATTATTCTAAATGCCATGCAACGCACATCCCATCTGTAACAAAGTCAAGCATCAAAATGACTTGGCTCACTCATCTATTCGCAAAATCTGGCCTGGTGCAAGTACCAAACTATAATATATATATTTTACTTGGGAGAATAAAAAGGGACCAAGGCCCAATACAGCAACAAGGCTGTTTGGGCGGTCATATTTAAAATGCCCAAACTTTCTTTGTCTTTTCCGATTTGGATATTTTAGTAATTTGCTATGGAGAGAATAGAGGTTTAAACTGATAGAGCAGGCACAGCAAGCATGACTGTTAAAATTGTGCGCAACGCGTTACAAAATATTCGTGCCAGATAAGAAACACATAATAGTCATGTTTGGGATGTCCATGGACCAGCACGCTACAAATCTATGATGAGTGAAGAACAACAAAATTCAATGGCATGACTAGCATAAATAATTGATAAATATATAAATTATATTAATTTGCTTTATTAAATTTTTTTTTATTTTTTTTCAAAGTTAGGTAGCTAAGTAATTATATTTTTAAAATATTAATTGTCTAATAAATCATATAATGAAATAGTTGTAGTAAATTAAATTATTTGTTATATATACTTTTATAATGTATAAATTTTAAAAAATTAAAAAATAAAAATGTTAATTGAATGTAAACAGATCAACACGAATAAAAATGTTCCGGCACGAGTTAAATAGATTGACACAAATATAATACAATTAATAAATAAATTAGTATGAATTCGACATGAATATAAATATTGTAATATTTAATTGAATCGTGTCAATATAGCACAGTCTATTTGACATTTCTAGAAGAGGGTGTTACAATAATTTGATATTTAACTTTTTTATCCGAATTCAATTACCGTACTAACTTTATTTATTTATTTTTGTAATAGCTTTACCATCCCATATTGGCACATGAATAAGGAAAGGTCAACCGGCATAGTAAAAACAGATTGCAACATTCTGGGATTTGCATAAACGGAGACAGGGCAACAGGGCAATGCGTGGGGGATGAGAAAGCTAGCTCAAAGTTGTTAATCTATGAATCAGCCGTTTATCTTCAAAAAACTATACAATAATATTACATTTTGGACTTGACATGTATCTAATGTGCTGCTTACATTTACATGGAAATTATAACCTAGAAGACAAAAGAAAAAAAAATAGCTAATTTTTTTAATAAATAGTAAAAAAATTAGCACATATGCACTCTAATTTTTACCAGTGCTAACACATTGCATTTTAATTTTTTTAACACTTTACATTCGGAGCTAAAAAAATTCTAGCACTTGCATCCTGTGTTAATTTTGTAAGTGATAAATTTATCCATTGACCTATTTTCCAAAGTTAACTATAAAATTAAAATTAATTTTTTTTAAAACATATTTTTAAAATAATAATAAAAAATATGTTTTTAATATTTAATAAGTTCTATTCAATATTTTTTAAATTTAAAAATAGATTTTATGAAAAAATTAAAAAAAAATAAGTGAATAGACAAATTTATTTTTTTTAAAATTAGTAAAGGGGACAAAGTGAAATAAAATAAAATACAATGTCTCAGTTTCAATAAAATTCAAACTGCCCGTGGGCCAATTTCTCTAAGTAGTAAATGAAAATTACTACCCGATAATTAAAACGGTAAAAAAACAATTTACCACCTGCGTTGACATTTTAAATAATTTTGGTCACGAGGAAAGAAATTGGATAGCTAGCTGCCTCAGCCTCATCTTGAAACCTTTTTACTCGTAGTCTCAACCACATAAAATTGGCGGATCCATTGTCATGTGTCAATCATATACCTCAGATGTTTTCAACGTTTTTCCTCACCTAGTTCCCACACATCAATTCATGCACCCCTATTTTTTATTTCTTTCCCGCCAAATTCTACCCTAATTTAATTTTTTACTTTAGACCCAAAAATATTTCTTTATTGTATTTGGATTTTTCACAACTACTTAAACCTTCTGGTTACCTTTCTCCTAAATATAAGGAGAGTCAACCATAAGTCACACTATTTTACTATACACCTCTATTACGTGTGTCAAAATTAGATACTTTGGTTATCAAACTTGCACTATGGAATTAGACAATACTTTTTTAAGTGGACCTTTATTTTTTGAAAAAAATATAAATACTTAGTCATTTTCTATTATTTTCAGGAAAATGAGTAATTACGATACGTAGTAGAGCAATTTGTCTTTTGTCTCCACTACCAAGCAAAAGACACATTCAACCACACCCGACAAAACATGACCAGAATGCAGAAACATATTTATATTTATATACATATATATATATTAATATTATTCAACACTCAAACTCCTCTATTTGTCAGTCTAAATGCATACTCAAAACCCAATGAAATAATACGATTATTTTATATTTTTTAAAAATTTATTTTATTAATTTTTTTAACGGTTTGAAAGACTCAAGATTGTACAATTTTCATATAAGTGTAGTAAAATTCAAAACAAGTTAAAAACTTTAAACTCTTTTTAAGTCTCTCTTTTAATTATTTTAAAATGAAAAATCATCTCTAATTCTCGTCCCTCTCACTTCTTCACGTCCATTTTTCTATTCTCCATAGTTTTTAATGCGACACGAATTCATAGGGGCGGATCCAGGAAAGACTAGCAGAAGCCATTGCCCTCCAAAGGTTTAAAATACCACTTAATGTACATATATATTACATATAAAATATAATGACTGCTATAAAAAAAAATATATCAAAAATATATTAAAGTTACTTATTTTTCAGTAAATATAGTCACAAATAAAAAAAATTACTTTTTAACCTTATATATATATATATGAAAAGTATCATTTAAATTATATCTAAGTTTAGAAAAATTCAAGATAAATTAAAAAGCTTAAACTCTTTTAACACTATCTTTTTACTATTCACAAAATAAAATATCATCTCAAGCGCTCCTCCCTCTCATTCTCTCACACCTTTTTTTTACTCTTCATATATAGTTTTTATAATTCAAAACTAGCATATTTTTTTATTGTATATATTGAAAAAAAATTGCTTACATAATTAAAATAATAAATAATTTTATGAATTTAAAATAATAGAGTTCAACTAAAATAATAAACAATTATATGGATTTTTTTTTAGCTTTTTTTTTGTACTAGTTAAAGAAAAAAATTAATAATATATTATTATATATTTATGCACTTGTTTAATTATAAATATTTTATTCGATTATAATTTTTATTTTCACATAAATATACTGTTATATGTCTTATGGCCCTGTTTATTAAATATTTTAGATTTGCGTCGCATGTCATATTTGAATGAATAAGTTTTAATATGAATAACACAAATATAAAATTTAACTTAGATACATATTTTAACGAATTAACATAGGAGTTGAATGAAATTTTTTTCACATGGATACTATCATATGACACAAACAGTATACTAGTTGCCAAGTCTCTTGATGATAAAAAAACAAATCCATTTCTTTCCGCTAAATATATCAGAGCCTCTCTGTCTCAATATTGCTGGGAACAATTGGTATTGGAGATGGACCAGCTTCTTTGTCTTATTGTAAATCACCACCGGTTACTCCGTGAAAGCTGGAACTTACTTTTACTACAAAAATCTCTCAATTTACGCCGCTTGATTGCGTCCGGAGTGATTGTGGTGGTGGTGTTGTTGCAGGTGTTCTCGCTTTCTGAGTTGGTCATCGTGAAATTACGGTCCAGCACACTCATTGGTGTTCTTGAGCTTGACAAAATTTCTAGCATTGATTCGTAGCCTTGCATCATCATCATTTCTTGCATCAGATTCAAGCATTTCAGTAAATTTTCCTGCAACATCAACTTCGAATATTATGCGAGGAATAATATTACTAATGGAGATTATGAAAGAAAGAAACAATAAAAAATAAATTAAACAAAACCATCTTGGTTTGTTGATTTGCTTACAGTATCTATGTATTGGCAATCTGAAACTGAAGCTTTGAAGGAAGAAAATTGCAAAGGGTATAGCTCATGAGAAGCAGAGAGAATTGCTGATGCCGCAATTATAGATGGTTTAAATTCTAAAAACTTCATTTCTATGGCAAAATGGACCAAAAAAAGAATGGTTATGATTTTCAGATTGATTAATAAATTATGGTCATTTACAGAGATTGAAAAAGGCCAAAAAAGTAAATACCACTATGAGCATTGAAGATAGTCTCTGAAGCTCGATCTTTAAGAGGTTGCGTTAATGTTGGGTCGTTTAGTTCCAACAAGGAGACAAAGAAACACAAAAATGAGAAAGGAGTTATGGATCTCATGCGCCAACTGAGAGTATCGAGAATGAGAACCTCCATTCTGTGAACTGTTTGTGCATCAAAATTGAAACCTTCTTCACCCTGTCTCATTAATACCACACACACACACACAAAATGTAAGTAATTTCTCTGAAACATTTTCTCATTGCAGATGACCATGAAAATTGAATATTCACCTGAATATGGGAGAGAGAAAAGGGAGAGCTGTTCATCTTTGCTGCAAGAGAAATGGAAGCCACCACAAGGAGTTTTGAAAGCCATGGCTTTTCTTGCTACAAAATTGAACCATATTAATCAAACAAATAATAAAATTCACTCTGTTCTAATGCAGTGTGTGTGTGTGTGTGTACATATCCAAATGTAAAGCTTCAAGCTTAATTTCCCTTTCCATTAAATATATAATTAGTTTAGTTACCGAAATTTCTTGCTTGGAAACGAACCGATCCATGTAATTTACAGCAAGGTAGGATACAAAAGGGTCAAAGTTGCAGGAAAACTGTGCCTGATTAAAAGGAGAATGAAGTTAATTTCAAGAAAATGAAAAACAAGAAACAGAGCGCAAGCTCTGTAAATCAATATTACCTGAAAAATGAGAGGAATGGCTTCCTGGCGAAAAGAAACATAGAAATCTGTGGAGAAGCTTTGAGAGGGCATATGATCATTTTCAGAAGCAAAGAGATCTGGGATAGTATCAGGGTAGTGTTCTTGGAAGCATGTTAATGGTTCTCCAATATCATCAAACTCCATTCTTTTTTATTTAATTTTTTTTGTTTTCTTTAAAAAAGCTGAAAGTTTATTTGTGTGGGTTGTATTGCGCTGCTGAGGAAGGTCAAGGAGAGATAAATGCAAGGGACATGGTAGGAAAAGTTTGGAGAGAGTAGTAATGATGGAAAAGAGAAGCTTCGCTTTCTGTGCAGAAAAAGAAGCTGCAGACTGTGCTAGTCTTCACCTTCACTTCTTCAGTCTTTTCTCACGCTCCGCAATTTATATGCATCTTGGTCTATTTTTTTATTTTTTTTCTCACACTCACTGGTAAATATTAACAGCTTTTGTAAAGTTTTATATATAATCAATTTTTTAAAAAGCAATTGGGAAAATAAATAATTAAATAAAAAGATAATTCTTTTTAACCTATTTTAATTTCTGCTATTTAAAAATATGTTCGAATTTCAGAAAAATTCAACATCTTTCAGAAGTTATTAATCATGAAAGTGGAAATTTATGGAGAATGCTCGGTGCAATTTGTTAGTAATGATTAGGAAAATTTCATTTACTTATATTTTTTGGACATTTAAAGGCTGGTCTGATAATGTTTGATGTTAATGTTTTGGGTTTCATCAAAAAAAAAAAAAAAGATGTTAATGTTTTGGGTTTTTCTTTTTTGTTTGTGAGATCAAACATATATGGATGATAAATAACTATTTGATAAAATAACCATTTATATTGGTAAATAAAATAATATTTATCGAAATGAGTTTCATTATAACCGGTTTAAATTGTTTTCGTTTAATTATTATTTCTATTTTTTATTTTATCTCCAAGTGAGAAATCAAAATATAATTTAAAATGAGTAGTTGCCCCAATGATTTGAATTTTCAGGGTTATGAAAGCAAATCATGCCCTTGTCCCTACTATTAATATTCTAATCTTAAATCAAAAGAAAAAAAAAAATATAAATATATATATATATATATATAATTCAGAACATGAACCAATTATATATACACAACTTAGCAACAACAAAAAAACGTTTAAGAATAGACTGAAAACAGAAAGGAGCTGTTCCCTCAAAATAATATTTTTTTTGGGTAAAATGTAATACAATATTCTCGTTAGGGTAAAGAAAGAAATTATAAGTATTTAAGATGAAACATGCAATATGTTGATCAATTTTTATGATGAGAAGCACCTATTCTTTTATGCACATTTGGAATTATTCTACATGAACTAATATCCATAAAATGAGAAACACCTATTATTTTATCTTGACATATATAACTTGCCGCTGTTCTTTTTTGGTTTTCCCCTTAAGCAAAGGAATCGAGGATATTATTATTTACCATGCACCAAGTTCAGTAATGCTATACTAACCAAAAACTTGACCAAAAACGTAAACCAAATGTCATCTGAAGTGGAATGCGAAGCAATAATTCCACATTATTATCAAAAAATTCTAATTAATATTATTTTTAGATTTTATTATTTTTTCTGATTTAAAAAAAAAAAAAAAAAAAAAACTTCTCATTCTATTTTCTCTTTTCCATCGTCTCTCTTCCTTCGTTTTTGACTTGTTCATCGAATCCGAGCAACCATTTTAGATTTGCAATTTAGAAAACTTTCGCTGCATTTTTTTTCATCTGTAAAAGTAATTGTCAAAATTATCAATTTTGTTTTCTTAAATTTTTCATTCATTTTAATTATAATTGTATTAAAATTGTTGTCAAATTATCTTTGACATGGATTATAGCTGCAGCTCTAGCATTGCGTGTCCATATTTTAGCATTGGGTTTCAAATGATAATATGACAAAAATTATAATACAATTATAATTAAAATGAATGAAAAATTTAGAAAAACAAAAATTGACGATTTGACGGAAACCTTGAGAGATGGAGCATATAGTAGAGAAAAATCAACTGAAACACCAACCCAAAACGTCAACCTTGGTGCATGGTTGTTCGGATTCAGTAGAGAGGCTAAAAATGAAAAGAATAAAGGCGAGAGAATTAAAAGTAGAATGGGAACGGTTTTTTTTTTCTATGAGACAAAAATAATAAAATTTAAAATATAAAATAATAAGGATTTTTTGATAATGACATGGCATTATTAGGTGGCATTCCACATCTGATGCCGTGTCATTTGGTTTAAGTTTTTGGTCAAATTTTTGGTTAGTATATCACTGCTGTATATAATTTGCGGCCGTTCTTTTTTGGTTTTCCCCTGAAGCAAGGGAATCGAGGATATTATTATTTACCATGCACCAAGTTAGCAAAAGTGCCACAATCAGCTTTTCTAAATTCATATCACTTTTTTTTTGGATAAAAAAAAAACCATATCACTTTATTTTTATTTATACCCTTACTTGGTAAAATTTTTAAAGACAGATGTCATTGTACTGTATAAGATTTGTAAATTGTTTTTTTTTTTTACTTCCTATTTATCACTTATATTTTCTAAATTATTAAAACTTTTACAATACGATGGAATAAATTTTAATTATCTGATATTTTTTAGTGCGCGAACATACTATTTTAAACTTATAACAATTCAAAAAAAATATAATATCTGCCAATTGAATCAAACTACTCAAACGACTGTATTAATTATAAGGAACAAAATAATTAAAATGTTACAATTGCCTTCAAGATCAACAGACTTTAAAATAAAATTTCAACTAAGAACACACTATGAACACTTGACTGGCTAAAGTAAATTCTAACAAGAATTAACTTAGTAGTCTATGTTGTAATTGTGTGTTGATCGATGAATGCTTTCAAATGTTGATGAAGCTTCTATTTATAAAGGTGGAGTTTTTATGATGCTTTTTGCTTTTTCAATGTGAAACTCTTGCCAATTTCAATTTGTATGCCACATATTTTATACTTGCAAAATCCAAAGCATTTTTATTTATAAGCAATGTGGGACACTTGTATTTTACCAAATTTTTAACAATAACATTTGAATAAATCAAATATTAAATTGAATAAACTCCAAATTTTATTTATGGTACAAACATTGTCCCCTTTGCTTTGTAATTTTGTTGAAGCAAAAAAAATTACAAGGCAATGATTCCTCCAGCATTCAATCTGACATCTTATACTATGTTTGAATTTTCTTTAGATCATGACTTTTGTTGGACGACGTTCTTATTATATCATGTCAACTAAAACTAGAATCCAAATGATAAAGGCAAGACGACGACTGCATTGACCATCACCTCATCCATGATTTTAAATTTGATCATTGATGTCTTGACAACTGAAGAAATAACAATGTCTTCCTCTACTGGATTGTCGTCCATCTTCTTCAAGCATGACTGAAATTTTGCACTTTGTCTTCTGATCCATCTTTTTACGAGTTTCTTCATTCGTGGAGCTCCACATAAGGTATTGATTTTCTCGGCTAGAGCTGCGAACTCAATTCTTTCATCTAGGTCGTCAAGATATGACTCCAACTCATTTGACACGATATCATCCTTTTTCTTCTCCAACAGAGCTGCTAATACTGTCCGACTTTTGGAGTGCTAGCGCTGCATCCGCCTCTTCTGGGTCTTGGCAAGCGGCTGATAAGACTTATATCCTACATGATACCAACGATCTATCTCCATAGCGGGTGGCTTAAAATTTCTCAACTTATTGATCTTCTGCTAAACCGATCTAGTCCTGCATTCCTTGAAAAAAATTAACATGAATTCTTAGCTTGGCTTGATCGCCTTGGCGTTGGCCATTATGTTTTCCATATCAATTTTGCATCATTGGACCTAAGCTCTGGAACACTAATTTTTGGCTTTGACTTTCTATTTGTGGCTTGGACATGTTTTGACTTCTTCTAGGATGCCTCATTCCTCATTCCTCCTTCCTCAACCTCATGCTTACACCGAGTACAAAGTAACATAGTGAGTGATTTGGCCTTTTAGGCCAAATACTCCTCTCTAAGCTTGATGTCCTTCTTCCATGCTCGTCTGCTTGATATCTGTCTGAAGTCTACCTTGATCCTGGGTCTCGTCAAGTCTAAGATGTTGGATGAAACCATGTTCGCTTAACGTCCATTTGCATTATCTCGTTTCCTTGATCTAGAAACTTTAACGTCCTCTTGTCAATTATCTCCTGGATAGCATTTCTGAAGACCACATGCCATGCCATTTGCAGTATGGCTTATTTTTTATCTCTTCTACTGTTGGTAGGATATAGCCGTCATGTAATTTAATTACATTTTCGGCCAGCAGATGGTCAAAAATCTGATCAACTTTGGAGATGTTAAAACTGTAGACTTTATCCGGCTTTACCCAATGATTCCTCGTGTCTATCACTAGCTGTGGAACTTTCTGGCTCTTTGTTGGCCTAGTAAGAGCTTTGTGAACTTATGGATGAGTGGCTACTACCTCTATCGCATCCACTTCAAAAGTTTCGTCTACATTTTCTTGGTCATTAGCCTCTACCAAGTGAATTTCAATATTTGGGTCCTTGTAATATGACCCTTTAGACGAGTTTTTCTTTTGGTACTCCTCCTTCAAGATGCCTTCATATTGAATGGCTCAAGAAACCAACTTGAGCAAGTCATGGAATTTCATCCCCTCAAACATCTTTTGGAGCTTGTAGCTGAGTCCCCCTTGTGCTAACTTAACGAATTCCATTTCTAGTATGTCCAAGTTGACATCTGATCTTTACTTTTTTTAATCGAGCTATGAACATCAGTATCGACTCTCTTTCCATCTATCGCAGACTTGATAAGTTAGCCATGGAATCTCCAGCTCAATCCTGTAGAATTATTCATGGAACTTCTGCTCCAATTCTTATTAGCTATAGATCGAGTTTAGCTGCAAATTGATGTACCATGTGAAAGCTGAACCTATCAAAGAATTAGCAAACAGTCGTAGCTTTAGAAAATCACTGGTCACTACTTCTTTGTACTGTATAGTGAAGCGGCCTATGTGTTCCACGGTGGATTGTCTCTCTTCTCCAGAAAATAGGGTGAAGTCAGAAAACCTGAATTCTTTAAAAAATTCAATCTGGTAAACAGTGTCGGGGTAAGGCCTCCTATAAAATGGGTGTCCATTTCTTCTGAATGTAGGGCCCATCATCTCTTGGATGATGGTCTCGAAGGCCTCCCGATCTATGCCTTGGCCGTTGTTCATCCAATTTTGTCAATTCCTCTGGGCGTGGAAGTTTGCCTGATAGGCGTTAGCCTCAAAGTGTCCATTCCTAAAGTTTTGTGCAAGGTGCTATGCATGTCCCCCACCATGAATATGGTTTCGAGCTGGCAAATTAACATATTCTTGGACGTCTGGTCTCCCTCCATGTATGTTGGGTACAACCCAAAAATCATGCATCACCTGTTCTTCCCAACCATCCCTCATGTTCTGCCTTGGTTTTCTGTATGCCCCTCGACCTGAACTTGGTTCATGGCCAGTGGGGGAAAGTAAGGTTGGACCTGCCGTTCGGGCATAACCATTTTTGCATCATTTTCATTAGACTCGGCCTAAAAGGTCGGTGCTTCAGTCCTTGGCATGTTGTTATTGGGTACGGCCTGAAAAACCTACACCTGTTGTTCTTTATGGCCGTTAGTCGGCCTAGCGCCACTCAATGCAGCTTGGGTAATCTGCATATGCTGGCACATCAATTCCATGATTCCTTGCAACATATGTTGCTAGGTCTCCTGGAGTGTCTCAATCTTCCAGTGATTCTCCCTTAGCTCCTTGGAAAATTCACAAATCAACTTATTGGTGGACATCTCCATCACATCTGGAGTCTTGCTAGCTTCTCTTTCATGCCCATCTTCATGTGACAAGTTTCAGCTGCTAATGTTGCCATGGATGTCATATTCCTGAGTCTTTGAACAAGTTTGCACCATCTTCTCAGTCGAAATTGTTGTCCCACCGAGCATGCCAAACGATATGTTGGAATAAATCTCAATTATCTGGCATCTCCTAGTGCGAGAGTGTGCCATTTTAAACCTATAATAGTTCAAAGAAAATATAATTTGCACCAATTGAATCAAACTACTCAAACAACTATATTAATTATTGGAAACAAAAAAATTAGAATGTTACAATTGCCTTCAAGATCAAAAGACTTTAAAATAAAATTTCAACTAAGAACACACTGAGAACACTTGACTAGCTAAAGTAAATTCTAACAAGAATTAACTAAGTAGTCTTTGTTGTAGTTACGTGTTGATAAAGGGATGCTTTCAAATGTTGATGAAGCTTCTATTTATAAAGGTAGAGCTTCAAAGATGCTTGTTGCTTTTCTAATGTGGGACTCTTGCCATTTTCAATTTCTATGCCACCCATTTATACTTGACAAAATCTAAAGCATTTTTATTTATAAGAAATGTGGGACAAGTGCATTTTACCAAATATTTAACAATAATATTTGAATAAATCAAATACAAAATTGAATAAACTCCAAATTTTATTTATAGTATGAACACAATAACAGTACCACTTGATAATACTGTTCATTTTGCATTGTACATGAATTGCACATCAAGTGTATAATGGATAATTCATGTCCTTTCTCCTTCACTCCATCTCTTTGTCTCAGTCTCTCACTCTCAAATTTTCTCAATATTAAACCATAAGCAAAAAAGAAAAATTTCCATTGAACAAGAAACTAGTTAATGGTAAATAAATAAGTAAACAAAAATTTCTAAGAGATAAGATTAAAAAAGAACTCAATCATAAAATTCAAATAACATATCATGTAATCTTGGTCATGTTTCAGTTTCATCTTTATTTGTAATCCATTTCATTCTCTAGTAAAATGGAAGGGACAAATCTAATTCAAATTGAGTTTCCAAAACTAACAAATTAGAATTAAGCCTAATAAATCAAAACCCAACCAAAATAACTCAAACATGAAAAACCATTAAAAAAGTTTCATTTGGCAGAAAAATATACTAATCAAGAGCATCAATCAATTCAGTGGTGGCTTTCTTGGCCTCTTGGAAACTAGAAACTCTTCTGAACACAACCTTGAGCACTGACTCAGCAATCAACAACTCATCTTCACCGCTATGGAATTCCCAATCATTTGATCTCCCAAGCCAAGTTATGTATGTCACATCAGAGGCATCAATTCACGCTCTACGACATAGATGAATAATAAATTGACGCTGAAACAATGACTGAAGCCATTTCTCAATCTGTGGCATGGAGGTCGAACTCTTACAGCCGCCTTAAACCACGCAAGTAAATTTGGCTACCTTAGCAGTTTCTTCCATAGCTATTCCATCTATCATGGCTATGCCCCTAAATTCCAAATCTCTTTTTGTGTCCAACTATGCGATGGGATCTATGGCGTTTTAGAGATGGAGGGGATTGTAACTATTTATGGCTTTAATGGGACGTGGAATAGTAGTTTCTTTGTAAAAGAAGCTTTCCAATGGATGATTTTTTTTTTTTTTTAAATTCCAATGGACGAAGTTATGGGAATGTATAGATTGGAACTATTTCTCTATCGAATTAATTCAAGGTAAATTGGTTTATTGTTTAACATTGGAAAATTTTGAGAGCGAGAAGCCGAGACAAATAGATGGAATGGAGGAGAAAAGATATGAATAACCTACTATACCTTTGTCATGTGCAATTTACATGCAATGTAATGGAGCAAATGAACAGTGCTAAAGGCGGTACTGCTATTGTAAAAGTTTTAATAGTTCAGGAGCATAGATGGTGAATATGAAGTACAAAAGGCAATTTGCAAATCTTAGTATAGTATAATGGGGCACAGGTGCCAAAAACCCTTACAAAATAACATAATATGAATTTTTACTTTAAGGTGAAGTTGTTAAGTTCTGAACTTATAACTCTTAAGTCTTTTGGCTGTGATACTATGTTGAATTACAATTTTTTCCAAAAGCTTAAGCTGATAAAAAGATGGATCATCATATTGTTTTATATTTTATCTATAATACTCCACCACCTATCCATTATCTACTGGTGTGCCACTATGTAGGAGATTTGCTTGAGGATAAGGCATTGGGGATGGCCTAGAATGGCAACCTTTTGCATTATGACTAGGTTTGTCACACATTTGATAAAAAAATTTAAGCTGCAAATGAACCATTGTAAGAGAGCCAAGTCTGTTGAGAATAGTATGAAGGTGATAAGATGCTTGACTACCTGAATGAAACATTCGATTGACATTAAAAGGTTGGTACTGGTTTCTTCTTGGCTCATATTGAAAAGGGCCAAATTTTGAGGGTCTAGTCTTGTTGTAGTATTGTCCAGTACCATTGGTTTTGCGACAATTATTTCAAAACTTTTGATGAGCTTGAGCTGTGACTGATGAGGATAGAGGAGTAGCATCGCGCTTCATAAACAGTTATTGGTCACATAGTTTTTTATGTAATTCTTCAAAGAAGATAGTTGAATCTCGAGCACGAATGGCTGCAGAAATCTCCTTAAATTTTGACATGAGACCATTGAGAACATGAATGACAAGTTCAGCATCTGAGAGAGAATGCCCAATTATAGCAAGATCATTTTATATGTGTTTGATAGTTAGCATATATTCATCAATAGATTGAGCTTCTTTACGTGTTTTCATCAGATCATCTCAAGGGCTAAGCATCATGGTTCGAGACTTATACTCATAGGTTTTCTCCAATATTGTCCATGCTTGGAAAGAAGTTGTGGTTGCAGTTACATATTATGAGAGATTATGAGCAACAAAGCCAATGATAGTATTAAGAACGACAATATCTTGAAGCATCCAGAGTTTGTGATCTGAGGCGGAGGTAGGGGATGGACATGGATTGCTTCCATCAATAAATCCAATCAGGTCATATCCATATAGAAGGCTGCAACTCTATTCTCTCCAAGATACATAGTTCGCTTTGGTGAGTTTGAATGTCATTTGATTAGCATTGATAGCTATCAAAAAGGTGGACAGAGATTGATTTTTGCTTCCCAATGTTAATCAACGTAGTGTTCCCAAAAGCATCACTTACTTCTATCATGGTATGATGCAAGCAAATAAAACGAGATGAGAGATCAGTAGAGAAAAAGAAATATTAAGATTTAGGAAAAGAATGATTAGTTTTATCTTGATTTCTTGCTTATTGCATGTAGATGTGTCAATTTAGATTATGACACGATAACACAATTTTAAAACAACATAGGGTTTGAGTTTATTATAAATGGGTTCGGGTCAAATTTGGGTAAACCTGTTTAACACAATTACTAAATATGTAAGTTTTTGGGTTGACCCGCTTAAACCAAAATTGATCTTAATTGAACCATTTAACTAAACGTGTCAATTAACTTGTCTATCTAACCCAATACGATTATAATCCATTTTAACTATAATTTTAAAATATTAAATATAACAATAATAAAATTTTAATAAATTGATTTTT